>JABFQC010000056.1:0-42573 GCA_022817085.1 Psilanteris sp. ZL-2020
CGCTAAAGCAACGATAAAGAGCAAGTGTACGCGTGCATGTGAGAATAGACAGCGAACAAGTTAGCTAAACCAACAACCCCTCACATCCTCTTACTCATGATTTTGCAGAGTGGCAGTCTCATAATTGTTACGACATAACCTCTAGATAATCGCATATACCAAAGTTTCATGGATATTTCGTAACTGTTAGTAGACGGTTTGGAAACCGGGTATTTAACCCGTATTGTCCTGAATATATGTACAACACTCTTGACGAACTGAGTCCGCTACCTATACATCAATTTGTATGGGTCACGTAAATCGTACAATCTAACAGGTGGTTTATCACAGGTTTCCGATCAGTTCTTCTTTGCTTTTTTGCATCTATCGCAATTGCAAGACTTCAATTCAGATGGGGTGAATAAAAGCCGTCGATTAATTAAATTCGTTTACGGGCGTTAATTTTAAAATAATGGATTGAAATTGTGCAAAGAATTGGATTACCTGATTAATTCATTGCTTTTGAATGAAATTAATGAGACTCGCAATAAAGTATTTAAGGTAATTGATTATCGATTATATCTTTCCGAAATATAATCGCAATTAGACGCGGCGATATCAAATTCGTTTTATTTCGCGCTTTAAATATATATAGTTAGATTAGTTTAGCTTTGAAATCGCGTTATTATATTAACGAAACAAGCAACTTAATTATATTTTTAATTCGCGAGTGTAATTAATTTTTAATCTTATTTGCCGAAACGAAATATATTATTAATAATATATGTTAATTTGTTTTTGAACGTTACAAAGCGTTAATTTTAGTTGATCGATGCATATGAAAATGTTGCCACACTTTTGTACGCATGAAATTAACTCGCGCAGTCGTTTGCAGCAAACATCAGTGCAATTTGGACCTTTTTGTACGAAACTTAAACAATTAAACTGAAAATGTGAACAGAGCAATGATGACACAATTCTTCATAGACAAGAACAGGGAGTTGAGTACGAGTACACGTGACTGGGACATAGACGTGGAGAATACACATTATGTTGAAATAAGAGAGACGAAGTCTCATGAGCGTACCTAATGCAGACACGATGTGAGAGAGCGACCGCACGAATTAACGCTTGTTTCCAAAAGCCCTAACGTGCCCGCGACAATTCTTGAGCGCTGTCTGCTGCAGAGTCGGTGGCATCGTACATTCCCCTGCGTGCCGCCCTGGAACCCCTTCGCATACCCATCTGCGCGCCAAACCCTTTCTCATTTCTGACCCCAAACGCAGAAGTGGGAGAAAGCGAGAGGAGCATCCACGTTAAATGTTGGTAATGTTAACGTAAATAGATTATAACACTCTGTTAAACAGCCAGGCAGGCCTCGACTCGCGAGCAAATTACTTACGGATCGTGTGACACGTTCCCCTGTCCTGCCAACCACCGCTTTTGGTTATCATCCTACGTGCCTCTGTACTCGACGACGATATCCCCAACTCCGACCCGTTTTACGAAAATCCTGGCCGAACTGGTCGCGCGACGCCAGCGATACAGGAAACCACCGCGCGACACACGAGTCTCTGCGAATATCTTTCTCTCTCTTATAATTGCAGCTGTTACGCGACCATACCAATTTTTTTGCTTCTTCACGTGTTGTTATGCATGTAAGAGACACTCGGATTGATGTCACGCAGCTGAAATGATTATTTGATACGAGGCATTTTTGCGCACATTCTGGCGTTTTATTAAATTTATTCAATCCACTTGCCGTTAAACAATAATTGTTTTACTTTGCCGGATTGCTATCAAATGCCGTTTTTTATTTTTGCAATTGCTGTGGAGCATCGTCTCTCCTGTGAAAATATCAATGAATTTTATTTTCGTGTTAAGATTATGTTTATTGATAATTTAGTTGTTATATTATATTATATTATATTATATTTATTTCGTTCTTCATATATATATCAGGCACTTTAAGAAATAATTAGTAATTCAAGTTATTGTCATGTATTAATTCAACGAGTGTTATACGTGTAAATCTACTCTTTACACTGAAATACATTTAGTTTTAAATATAAAAGTAAATGTTTTTAAAAAACATATTTTTATTAACAAGTGTTTTACTATATGAAGTAAAATTCATTATTATTATATTTCTTATTTACTAAAGTGCATAATATTCACCTGCTAATCTGATGATTTTATTGTTTGTAATTATTTACGAATATATAAAACGAGATTAATTCTCCAAATTTGATTAATTATTTAAAATCTTGCTTTATATTATTAAACTTATTCACATAGTGTGATTATGTAAAGAATGTTGAATTAATCTACTTCATGTTTAAAACACAAATAGTCTTGATTTCATTATATTTTATTGCTTATAAATATGTTATATAAGTCTATTAATTTACTTATACATAAATACTTGAATTATTTGAAACCCGTACCAGTTAAATATTGAAATATTTCATTAACTTTTTTGATCCGAAAGCACATAATTTCTTCAAAATTATAACTTGACTAATATGATATCCACTAGCTCTAAATTTTTTTACTCAATACAAACAGTGTTTGTAGCTAAGATAGATTATTTATCTCACACCGGAAGGCTATTCTTTAAATTCTTTATTCGTTATTAGATGGCTAAGATGTGAAGTAATAGGAGGGCGGCAAATTTCAAAGCGAACTAATGTGATTGTCTATTCGTGATAAAATTTTATGAGAAATTTCCGTCGTGTGCATTTAGCACATTTTAAATAAAGATAATCAAAATTATGCAATCACTTTCTTCTAAATAATTGTAACAAAAGGTCCAAATTATGCATATATCTATATATATAATTTTTATTTTCATCTTAATGCTCTAATATTTTATAAAAATCTTATTTAGGTGTTCAAAATTTACAGGCGTAATTTATGCGTATCTTCATTTTCTATTGGACTGCTATTTCCTCTGTCGACAGTACTTCCGGTTCTCAACATTCTCACGTATAACACTCGTAGATATAAGCAACTACGCACTCATAACATTTTTATGATCAAATCCGACCATACTATTTCGAATTTTTGTTAAAAAAGAACTTGTATAAATGAATTGGATCACTGTATTCACTGCAATAATATACAGCCGCATGTTTAATCCCTACTCATAACTTCTTCAATTGCTCGAACGTAACGGAATGCTTTCAACCCAGATTGTAATTAAAAATATCAATTGCTGTTTCGTTAACAAACGATGAAGCAAACAAATAAAAAACGAAACAACGCATATAAAGCTATTTGATGCATTTGAGACAAACTTTATTTGTAATTGGTCTCGTTTAAACAGTCCAAACTGATCAAACTTTAGCTTTCATTACGGACTATTTTTATTTTTACATTTCACTCACGACATCCGTAAACTCTAAGAAAAATGCCAAGCAAGGGATACAATGCTTGACCTCGCGCTACTTTATGGTACCTTAAAAGCTCACATCGCCAAGTAGAGTCGCAATTTCCTAGTGTACAAATACATCTGCAGTAAAATCTATGCTCCTTTGGAAATTTATCTGTAACACGTCGCGCACTTTCAAAGAGAACTAATGCGTCTTGACGGAGGACTAAAATCATTTATAAGCTATAAATGAGAGCTTATTGGCCGAACGAAGCCCCTTACGTACCAATAAAAGTTTACTTTCTCCTTATATATGTCTATGGTATATATAAGTACGTATATATACATCTAAGCCATATACATGTATATATAGTAAAGTCACTCCGGCAATACCTTCTTTTATATCTTATTTACAACTCTTTTATTTGCCGATTCCATCTCAATCAAATCCGTATCGGAGCTCCAGGATGTATGACAAAGTGTATATAAACATAAATAAAAAATTTGCTTTATAAATGTACGAAGTAGTGCATTATATAGAGTTCTTTGATAAAAGCAGTTACGGAATAAATGTAAATATAAAATTCCTTTTTCTTCTGTCAATTTTTAGATAAAACATAGGAAATATAATTAATACGAAATAAATATGTATGTATTAAATTTATGTTTATTTTATATATTCTTCGGTATATATTTAATAATAAAAGAATATTTCATAAAGCTTTATAAATATTGACGATGACTTTTAAACATCTTTTTTAATAAATGATACATTCAATATTTATCACACTTTGTTATTACAGAATTTAAAGCTAATGTACCATGCTTGAACTGTTTAAGATAATAATTATTATCTATTGCTTTTTAACAATTTATAATAATTTCTGAATGTTAAATTTTAATTGATTAAAAATCATGTCATTTTTATGTAATTTATACTCTATTTATAAATGATTGAAGTAACAAAATTTAAGATTCGATTGTAATGAAATTACGTGATGATGTGATGTATATTATATTTATATCGTTACTAATATCTCTTGTCATCGTGTGAGAATGTATAAGCATTCGTATGTATATATTCGTACGTATGCCATTCATAGTAACTATCAGGGCCTGTGGCGGTATTGCTGCCGCAATATTCAAATCTATACCGCGATGGAAGCCATGTCTGCTTCGTATAGATTGTTCGCCCTAAGGCACTCGTTCACTGCATCCCGCGAATCACAATAATTTCGATATTGCCTCCTGTTCTTGCTGATCATTTCGCTAAGTATGACAGAAATACGAAGAAGAGACAAAGCTTTCAAATTTATTTCTTATAGTGATGAGTTATAAAGATCGATGGTTTTCCTAAAATATATCGGTATTAACACTTCACAAAGAATATTTTTATCAAGAATATTTTAAATTAAAAAATGCTTGCATAAAATTAATCCGTATTAAGTTATTTTAAAATGAAATGAAAAAATGTAATTTCATATATATTAATAATAGCCATGATCATAAAATTAGACGGAATTCTTAATGTTTTGTAATTTGCTTCATTAAATAATGCACTGTAATTAATTACTGTAATAAATGTTATGTTTTTGCTTATTCTTTGTCTGTTTCTCACATTAACAAAGAAAATAAAACGCATTAAAAAGAAAAATAAATTTTAAAAACTATATAATTATGGTTTAAGTAATATAATTTGAACAAATTTTATTTTTGTGTACTAACAAAACTATAAATAGAAATATATATATATATATGTGTGTGAAGTTCAGATATGTCTACAAATTTGCTTTAAAGTTTCAATCAATATTCTTTTATCTGATTTTTAACCATATTCTCATTGTTAAATGCATGTTCAATTTTTGATTGAATTTAATGTTTAAATAAATTTAATTAAACGTGCAATTTTTATATTACATTTGTCTGAAATAAGATGAATCAAGGTACAGAGAATTTGAATTTACTAAGTGTTATTTGAAAATGGTTCTTTAATTGAGAACAGCATTCGAGTAAGGGAGGATCTTGTGTCACGGACCAAGTGGAAATTCAATTCTATGTTCCTTGTTCAATACATTGAGATTGTTCCGATATCGCATAGTAGCTGTCGCCGGTAAAAGGAGCAACGGGACAGAAACCAAGTTTTTAATTTGGCGCGTGTCACATGACGGGGTGAGATGGATTCGGAGTCGGGATGCCGTTGAGGTTCTGAAGGGTAGGCGGTGGGCTGGTTGTTCGTTTCACTCGCGTTCCAACGAGCAGCTAGATGAATCTCTCTCGCATTGTCTGCGTCTGAATATATATTTCCGACCACCTCTCTATTCCTCCGTGGGATTTTTAGTGTTATTTTCGGTGACAAATATCATTGTGTCGAACAATGATCGTCCTCAATGTCTACCTCTTCGTTGGCCTAACGATTCCGTGACAGTAATCTTCGACATTGTCTCCGAAAAATCTGCTCGAGGCTATATTGGAATCATCGTAGAACAAGATCGCATTCTGTGTCACTACATTCATGAAAGACGAATTAATTTTTTATTTCATATTGACGTCTATAGAATTATTCCGCGGTTATAAATTGTGCGTCGCGCTTTTTTCTTCTGAATAGTAATTTACTTGAGATGCAATTCCAAATTTATATGATTAATATTTTGTCCCATTCGCTATCATTATTCAAAGTATGAGACGTAAACGGAATTCACATTATGGATGTTATATGATAATCTTAAATTGGCGACTTCCTTCATCCCCTTTTTCACTAGCGATTGAGTCTGGCAGAAATCATGCCGAAAGGCTTACCCATTCAGAATAAGCGAGGATAGTTATCGAGATTGCGGTGGATATCAAGATATGGTGAATGGTGGCTGAATCCATCCACTATCCAGTTGCTTTGCCTAAGGCTAGCGCGACGAGGAAACGTACAGCTGAACGGCTGTCTGTTCATCATTGTTGTCATTTGCGTTGAGGTATTTAACATTGAAAAGTGTTGATACACACCCAAAATTGTTAGAAATTTGTACATGAAATGAAAAAAATTATTAGATTATTTAAAATGGAAATGAGTAATAAAATTCAATTTAATTATTTTCTTCCATTTTGATAACTCCTGATTTGAACATTTTTATTTCATAATTTTCGTTCAATGTATTATGCAATGCCGTATGCTTTATTAGTTGTTTTAATTTATCGAGAATACATTCGAATTAAATTTAGGCCTGCAAAAACATACAGTGCTTTTTGAAATAACAAAACGTTTAAATAGGTACACATCGATTTTATGACAATGCTATGTATAGCTATAAGATTATATAATAAGGAAATGAGGGATGAGATTGGAAGAAAAAACGTTTTATATAGATTTGGTAATACCAAGACAAGTTTGCTGAGTGACGCGAATGTTTAGAGTAAAAGAGGATGATGCTCGATTCGGCAGTCGGTACCCCAGAGGCACGTCGCGCGTATCAAGAAATGCGCCATTTCATCTGCAGACTGCCGATATCGCCATAGACTCGAACCATAATATCTCCTTTCTAAACGCCTCAAGCGTAGGATGGATTACAAACCTATCTATTACTTCCCTGTCCGTACAACCCCAAATACCGTAACGGATTCCCGAATTCAACGTCACGGTGTCTCACCCGTTCTTCCTCTTCTTTCATGTTCTTTTTCTCTTCCAATGATTCCCTTTATGCAAAAATTACGATCGTACATTTTAATTTCCGTTTGACATAAGTTATAAATACTTACGTTAAATAGTATAATGTCAAATAACAATAATAATAATGATAATAATAATAATAATAATAATAATAATAATAATAATAATAATAATAACAACACATTTATAGTAAGAAATACAACAAGAATTAGTATTTGTTGTTAGAAAAACAAGTATAGAATTATTTCAAAAATACGAATTTATTTCGAAGTTATGACTGTAATATAGAAACCAGTACTATGAAAATTTGCAATCTGTTTGTCTTTGGAACGATAAGGATCGTTTACCACCCTAACGGAGATGCAGCTGTACTATATATCGCAATTGCGTCCAATATTTTTCTTCGTAGATTGTGATGCAAAATAGTTGCAGTTAGTACGACGTTATAATATATAGGAACAATATTGTACGAGATGTACGACTTTGTAGCGAAAATTGTAATTAAAATAATTACAAGGATTAAAATAATTTTGCATCAACAAATAAATACTTTTTATGTAAAGCAATAATTAGTTGGCGTCAGCATGATTAAGAATATATAATAATAAGTTAAAATATATAAAATTATTGTCCTCTGTACCAAGATTTACAATTCATAATACATTTTCTCATATTATAATTAAAACTCCGACGCTCGACTATTTTGTAATTAAAAGTACCATACGTCGCAATATCATCTTTGTATTATAAAAATTAAGGGTAAACCTTTTAAATAATACGACGAGCTTGTTTTCTGATGTAGAAGTATTCTTGTTTTACCATGAAATGCGAACACGAATCGTCGGCGTGAAAGAAATTAGTGTCTGCCGTTGAACGCGTCCGTTCGTTTCAACGACACGCTATTCGATGGATTAAGACATCATGCCGTCACAGCGGGAGAGAGAAGCGTAGGAATTCAGTTTGGTGTATCCACGTCGTTTCAATTTCGGATCTCGCGAAGAGAGTGCGAGACGTTGCCATTGGGGTGGAGAATCAGTCCGGCTAAGGGGCGGTTTGCAGAGGAGAGTAGGTATGCGAAAAGAAACCGCCGCAGTGTATAGGTATAGCTTGCTTGGCAGTGGCAGTAGCACCTCTTAGTCTAATTGAAAAGTCGGCAGAAATTGAAAATTGCGATCGCAAATTGCAAGCCGCTGCAGACAGAGGCCGGAGGAGCATACAAGTGAGAGGTAGGTATGAGGGTCCAAGCGTGGCTGACAAAGATACAACAATGCCTATAAAAATTGAGATAGGACAAGAATGAGTCGGAAAAGGAACATAAGAGACAAGAAACAAGACGAGAACGGTTGAGTGGGATGTTGTGTCGGAACGCGGAAGAATGAGGATTCAGTGTTTTGTCGTCTCGACGACTCGCGAGGGTGTCGAAGAGGGTGAGAATTCAGTTCGTATGGACTAGTCTGTTTAAAAGACGTCAATTGTTAAGCATTCTATAATACACTGAGAGTTGATTTTACACGGTGTGTGCTGTTCACGTACTATGAGCCGGTCTTCCGAGGAAATTCATTACATTCTCAGTTTTCTCCCTACTTAGTTCTTCACTTTGCGTTTTATCTTTCTCATACAACTACATGCACGGGATGCAAACTTTTCACATCGCCATACAAAGTCGAATATTTTTAAGCGATGTGATATATTACGCGATTAAATGATTCGTGTTTATTTGCGTTGATGAGTTGCATCGTGAATTCTATTTGGTCTGTCAATTACGCATCGGGTCAATGTATTTCAGCGTATAAGAATTATAAATAACGCAGGGGTTAGCAGAATAACAGGTATAATGGTGAACAGAAGAACAACGAAGGAAAAGATGTAGTAAAAACAGTATTAAAATCGTTGGCGTACACTCGGGCGGCTTTTGTTAACAGAAATATGCAACGCGTTAATCAAAAGTGCCATTACTCGTTACCGAGGTTAAAATTCTGTTATCGTGGATGTTTAATTAAAGGCAGAAATGTAATGATTGCAGATCTTATAAATTTATCTGAAGAAATTATTAAAATTCTTAGGTTAGATAGATGAATTTAAGATAAGCAGTTTCATATTAAATGCATTATATTTATTTAGCGAATTAATTGAAAATATCATTTAAATGATTAAATACTTTTTAAATACATTCAAATTATATGCCAACTTATTATGTAATGTCGTTCATATTAAATGAATTTATAATCAGTGTGTATTAGACATTTATTATAGAGGCTTATGGAAGCATAATTACACGTTTAAAATTTAATAAATCTGCAAAAGTTACGATTATCGATATAAGCTCACAGATTGTCACACAACCACCTAATTGGAGATTCTCGAAGTTTGAGCCGCTGAATGAATTTCGAGCGAAGGCTGCTCTTCAATTCTGGCCCTCCGGGCAAATGTCAGAGGAGTTTGTCGTTCAGGTCCTTGCCACTTGGGTAACGTATGTCGAGCAATAATTATATTGGCGTGCTGATGTAAAGGGGAAGGAGTTGAAAGAGCAGGTTTTAATCACAGGAGACAAGAAAATAGGCTCAGGAAATCCCAAGTTTAGTTAAAACATTTGTCGATTCGAAGAAAGTTAATTTATATGCAAAACGATTAAGAACTTCAATTAAGCATCCCTTCTTCATTTCTACAACTTCAAATAACAATTTTAACTATTTTAATTACGTTCAAATAAATTTACTAGATATGAACTATCATATACATAATGAATAAGTAGCGATTATAATTAGATTAGATACCCTAAAAATGAATACAGAATTGACAATTCAATTTCATAATTAGCGCGTCACAGTTAATCGACGTTTCTAATTCAACGCAAACGATTGTCGCTGTACTAAGATTTAACACTTGAAACTTATTTTGACGAATTGAATATTTTATCTAAATGTCACTGTGCAGTTATGGATAAATTGCTTAATCAAGAAACCTTTTTTGTATCCAAGTCATTTGCAGATATTACCAAGCCGTAACGAAAAACCTGCGGTTCACCGTATGAATTGCTACTTCTTCGCGTTTATTCCGACGAATTGAAAACTTTGTCCAATATTGCGTTTTGTAATGAGTTCGAAGACTGGAATTCAAGGCAGCGGTTCTCCGTGCGGGGCGAGCGACCCCCTACTCTGACGGAACTTAAACGGAATGTAATGAAAACCGTCGAGGTCAGGTTGCGAACGGCGAAATAGCCGGGAAACGCCACTTTAAACGTGCAATTGCATCGCCAGGAATCAGACCCATTGCTCTCCAGTTGGCGTTACCCGTCCACCCCCATCCACCACCCTCCACCGACCCTTCGAGATTGCTGAGCTATTCTCACGACTGAATGTTTCATTAAGGCCACCCGGTATTGCTCTTAGATAACTCTACGAGGGGTAAATGAAATTTCCGCCATCTTCGATATCGCGCGACTCACCCCCGATGCCCGTCTTCGTGCTGACACCCCCCCGCGAAGCAACCTTCACCGGCTTTAATCAGAGACCATTGCTCGTTCGACGAAAATGCTAGACGAATTCGACGTTACTGCTCTTCAGATGTCTGACGAGCTGCTCTCGAATTTCTAGACGAACCTACATTCATACAGTTTGAATGAAGTCAAACATTCAACATTTAAAAACGATGCACATATTTGCCTTCCATTGAAAACGTTTGAGGCATTTGTGTTATCAAATATATGGTTGCTATGCGACGTAAAAAAACTCGATGCATTTCATCCCTCCTGGATAAATATGGATCGCGACGTGCACCCATAAATGCGCATACTTATTACACTTTCTTTATTGCTTTTTTCGTCGTAAACGAGCAAAGCAACTTATAGCGTCATTCAAATGAATATCACGTTTCTTGATAATTACTCTTCTAAAATCAACATGCATCAAAATTGATACATGCGGCAAGGAAGAGATGAATTGCGAATGACGGCATCTGCCTTCTACCTGACACTCATAACGATCTTACATCAGCCGTCATCCGTTAAACTCATCTACGAAGGACACCCATTTCTTCCACACGGAAAGAAGATTTGCGCACAGCTCAAAGGACGCATATACATACGCATGTACATACAATATGAATTCCCTTATTCCTAACTCTATGCGAATTTGTACGTTCAAGAAGGGCAGGATATAGTGACGTTTGTATGTGGCCTAGATCGAGACGAACTTGAATACTCGAATGTCAGAAATGGCAAATCCTCATTTGTCGTTTTGCGAACACGTGTGGCTGTGTGTGTGGGAGTGCTGGAGAGAGCGAGAGAAGAGTAAATCCAGTATCGTGTAACGGAGAAAGAGCAAGTATAAGAGGGCAAAGGATGATAAAGGGCAGAGGTGTAGAAAGAAGGAAAGAGAAAGGCAGATACGCGGCGTGCCTGCTCGGTTGCTGTCTGCCGTGCTCATTCCCGCGATCTTGTTCAATTAATGAAACTCGGGTGCAGTCGCGTCGCATGTCAAATAAATATGTCTCCTACCCCTTCCAATGTCTCTCTCTCCCTATTTGCTTCATCTTCTTGCCGGTACCCCTCGGCGCTCCCTTCAAAACCACTCTTCAAAACTCTAGTCTTCCTTCCGTCTTCCATCTAACTGCAGAGTCGCACCGATGAGGTTCATAATACGACCACGATTAACAGCGTGTACAAATTATTAATATAGTCTTCGTTATAGGAAAATTCAAATTAAGATTTTACTATTTACACATGATTGTTGGCAGATTTACTTGTATATAATCGTAACGAGAGACTGCCTAGTTTAATCGATGAATTTGGTTGAATGTATTTGTTTGATTTTTTTTTAAAATTTTACTTTGCCTTGGCAAAGAAGAAAGAACGAACAAGGGTAAAGTAAATGAGTAACAGATATACACAAAATTGGTTGTCGTCGTTTGCTGCTACTTGCAAGGTAATGTAGCTGGTGGCTGATATTATATATCTCAGTTCCGCTGGCCAAACTCTCCGCAACGATGAAAGATTTCTTTATTCTTATTAGCCTAGCAGTGATTTCTGCAAAATTAAAATTGCCTAAGGAGGTATCATTTCTCCCTTGGTTCACCACAACCACTGCCGACCATCCCTCTCAACTTTACGTACTCTACTTTTCAGCGTCCTTCTCACGCCAGGCACTTATTTGCCTCCTGCCAACTAGCCAACCATCCAAACCAGCCAAGAGTTTCTCTGATGTTGCTTCCACAGATAAGTGGTAGGTTCTTGATTTGTTTGCCTGCAGGGTACTATTGGCCGATGCGTTTTTTCATCTTTGTCGCTTTTCTTGTGTGTGACGTTAGTTTACTCTTCATTTTCACCTTGTACTAACGAATAGCTAACAATACATTGCTTTGACACAATATCTGTCCCTGCTTTTTATATTTATCCTAATCATCTGTTTCAAACGCGTAATACTTTTTCTATCAAGCTTTAAAAGTTAAAAAAAACATTACAATTTAAACCAACACTTCAACCTCTATCGGGATTGTATACTGCTACACATTATCATATTTTATTATTGCCTTCTCAATAATACTTTAGTATCACAAATTTCAGTATCTCGCGTTACCAATCAAACAGTGATAAATGTTCCTCAAGATCACACGTAGAGGTTTACGTCAAGGTTTATCGAATGTCTCCCGGAGGCAATTAGAGACAAGAGCATTCTCGATAGTGGTTTGAACGAAATTCTCGCTGATGAGGGAATGCTTTGAGTCGGTAGGAGGGTTTGTGAAAGTGAGTGTTTACTAACAAACCTGCGGTTGGCCGTTATATCCGATAATCGGATGGTCATCTTAATAAATTTGTATTGTCAAAACGTTACAGGAAAATTAATTTATAATTAAACATTAAGTACGTATTTAATTTTCTTGGGCCCATTTTCTTCTCTATAATATATGATTTAACAATAAAAAATCTACCTATATCTTGATAAAAAATAGATATTTGTGCTTATATCACATAAATCACGAGCAGCGTATAATGTCTAAGTTTGGTTCACGAATCGTGGTGCAACCATACGCGTCGTTTCCATCGTCTCAACCTACTATAACGGGGCTTGAAACCGTTTTCATTAACCTACGAGTGAATGCTTCGCTCCGTATATTCCATGTTATCTGCATTGTGCATCCAAAAGCATTTTGTTGATATCAACTTTGATTTTTGAATAGTGATGAACGTTGTATATTGTGCTGCATGAATTCATGAAATGTAGCGATATATTGGAAAGTGACAATAAAAATGAGAAGCGTGTGCATGTGTGTGTTAGAATAGAAATTGTAATACGAAGCTTTTGATTTGAAACTATTTTAATTTATCTTGAAACTTCATCATAATCAATTTTAATTATTTTGTCATAATTTTGTCATAGTGAATATTGCTTCAAAATTCTTTTTTTTTTCGATGAACGGAAATCAACTTTTGTAATCATAAATTGAAAACGAATTGACGTACTGTAATCAATACAATAGTTTGTATCCGAAAAATTTAATTTTTAATAAATAGAAGCAGGTGTCATTCACGAGGCTTTTATTTACACTTCCTTGTCATCAAAATTCAAGAGGAAATTACACAAAGATCGATAACCACGTTTCCCTAAAACCGAGTGAAACCCAACCGCCTCTTCGCGCTCTCGTTACCGTTAAATTTATTGTAATTAATTTCCCTATCTGACGCACGTATCGCTAGATGGACGTGGTCTGTAGACAAGACGCGTATACCGGCGCGCACGGTTTAGTGCAAACGTCGTTCAATTCGAACGTTCGTGTTGGGCATTACAACTTCGTATGTACGTCTATCCGACCATAAGAATGGGAACGGCATCGTGTAAGCGTACACACGTAACGCAACGTAATCTGTAATTAGCAATCCCGATTAAAGTTATTTACGAGTCGACAGGTTTACACTGTGTCCGCCATTGTATTTTAATTCGCCTTCAAATCTGCTCGTTTAAGAATACGGCAAATCGAAAGAATTACGGGCGGCCGAGTAATCGCCCCTGTTGTGCATGTACAATAATTACCGACCGCGAATTTGCTGACGCTATCAACTCAGTAGAATTTTTATGTCTTGCGCTTTACTCGTACCAATAGAAATGAAAATTGTATATTCGTCGTTACGAAATTGCCAAATATCTGACTCCGCACATATAAAACTATAAATATACCTTCCAATTTCGTGCCTTTAAATTAATGAAGGTTCACTGCGAATATCCGTTCAACATCCGTCGAGAATGCCTTATTTAATGGTGTTAATATTAATAATACAATAATTACAGTATATTTAATTACTCACGGATTGAGTTACCGTTCGGATTTATATTGCTTTTTCAGATTACGATAATTAGTACGGTTTTTAAATAAATAAATTTATTACCTTTTAATGAAATGCATCATTTCAAGGTAATCATTAGATTTATCGAATATAAATTTCCAATTATATACCACGTATTAAATGATGTATTAATGGTGTAATTTGATAGTGTATATATATTATTATATAAATCACGATTGAAAAAACATTGTAATATCAAGCTATTTAAAGTGAATACACTTGACCATATACGAACATTACCACAAAATACACAATACGTCCTCTTGATAGCATTGATTTGGTAGATATAATATTTTGTTATTATCTTGAAATAGCTAATAAACATAATAAGTATATCTACTATATGGTTATTTGGTTTTGTAATTATTAGAAAGTTTCAATTAAATTTCAATATGCGTATCAACGTTAATATTTTTATACACGTTATAATAATTAATTTAAAATAATTAAACAGAATACGATTATTAAGGAATATATATATTATGTATATATATTATTAATGTTTTAAATGAAATGTAAAAAATATATTTTATTTAGTTGTAAAATAAATTACAGAAACACTAAAAACAATTTTGCCGTGAATTATGGAAAAGTATAAGGAAAAATTGAATACTTTATTTGTCGTAATGGTAATATTGTAGACGTCCGCATTATCGTATATTAATATAAAAAAAGATGAATATATCTTTGAAAATGACCTTCTTAGTATGGTTACCCAGGCACTAACTATGCGTAGGCAATAATTATGGGTATATATAATACTCGAACTACGTGTGCGCACAAATGTGCACTCAAGCGTCAAGTTTCTCAAGACACACGCGGCACTTCGTTATGAGACATCGTTTCTATAGTCGCCCTTTTCTCAACTTCCTTTTTCGATATATTTCCATATTTCTTTTTACACTCCTATCGTCCCCTTACTCCGATTATTGCTAATTCATGTAACGATGGCGCGGTTTTATCAATGCATCAGTATTGCTCATCTTTCGAAAACAGGTTGCGACGCATGTAATTATTCAATGGGGTTACCACTACAACTATATGCATATTTTGATCGATATCACGGATTGTGTTGAGCGTAATTATCATGAGAGTGGTTAATGGCATTAAGTATTATAGCTTGCATCAATGCAACTACAAGTCTACTTTCATTACACTACCACAAATTTAAGGTTATTTTATTTATAGATTCAATTTAGATTGAATACGTCACCTCTTCGTTGTGTGAATCTATTGCGTGAAACATCGGAAACAATATAAACTTTCTCTTATTTGGTGTCTGAATAGTAAATGCACTCTGCGAATGATGTAACTTTACATTTATAATCTATATTATAATATTACAATAATTAATACAATTTATTGTATAATGTTTATAATAATGATATATTACTAAATACCCAAACACGCAAACTCCTTTTAATCCTTATATTTATTTCATATGTTCAGTAATAAATTTTTATTTTCTACACAAAAATTAATATGATTTTATTGTTAAGATTGAATCATAAATGAACTATATTATATTTTTATGATATTCCATTTTGATATTGTCCATTTAATTATCATAAATTGCGAAATTATAATATTTTATAGCTGTAAAATATTTTTAAATGTTAAAATGCAAGATTTATTCAATATAGCTTGACGTACATTTTAGGAACATAAACATCTGTAAAAAGACAAATGTAAATGAAGTTGTAGGTCTAGTGATAAATAAGTCTTATCTAGCATACGGACATATTATTCGTAAAATTTAATTACAAATGAACAACTTCTAATTAGAGATAGCTCCTATTGCAAAAAATACTACGTGGCATTGTATAGAACATATGGGAATGATATTATTAAAAGTTTGATCCTTCAACAGATAATAATTTCATGTCTTTTATTCATATATTATGCATAATATATTCATAATTTTCCTCAATGGTACTATTAGAGTATTAATATTTGTTTTCCTAATACATTAAAACGAAAGGAAATTTAATTATGACCGTCGGGCTTCTAATTTTATTGCTAAATGCGTAATTATGCAAATACGTATTCAGCTTACTAAACTTCAATTACACTTACTCAAACTGATACTTTTTATTCGCTTCACCAAATATACATTAACAAAATTCAAATCTCAGATACAGATCTAAATACGACTTATTGTAAACAAAGATCGACTCACTCGATTTTGCTGGATAAACATCAAGCTTGAGTAAATTTGTTTGATCAAACAAATCAATAATCAGAAATCCTATCGGGCAACCTCGCCAAAATGAATTTCTATTCAGACGGCGGTTCAATCGATACCCGTATAAATCACTGGTTAACGATCGTCCCTGATGCGGAACGTGACAATTGTTCTTTCAATAACCCTTTCCCTAACAAAATCGCGATAAGGTAAACACGAGGAAAAAGCCAAAGACCAGAGAGCCACTATCTGTTATCGGTCTCTCCCTGCTGCCGTTTTCCAAGCTCTCTACTAACATCCCTTCGTTTCTGTACTAAAATCATGCTTGTCTAAGGAAAGGGATGAATATTCATGTGCAAGTCACTGTCGTTCTTATAATTAAAGGTCAGTGGCAATCAACTGACACGCTACTTCTATAGCATCCGCCGCTAAAAGTGATACACAAATTATTATCAAGTTCCACGTTAGTAACAATACATGATTAATTGTGCTTCATTGGTTGGGTACTAAAGAATAAATTGTATGGTGGAAATAAATTATTCAAAATTACTGTTCCAATGATTTACAATTACTAATGAACGAAAAGATTTCGATGTTAAATTTTTCCTACGCATGCCACAGTTGACTGAACCGAGAACCACTGTTTATAAAACAGTGTCTGATAACTTTTATAACCGTCACTTTCCTTATTCCCCTTTAACAGCATCGCATTAAAGCTACCGATGGAACGATAGAGCATGCTAATAAGAGCAATAGTAACGATTATTTTAAGATCCTAATATCGGGGTTCCAAGCGTAATATTCGAAACTGCCATTTTTCATTCGTTATGTGACAACGAGTCATCAATTTTTTACAAAATATGAAGCGAGATATGGCGCAAATAAGTTGTTTTTGATAGAATTTCATATAATGAGATAATACAGATAATTCGTGTTATAATTACGTAATGTATAGAAAATATATTTATATGAAATTAAATGTATAATAATAAATGATAGAAAATATAAACTCAAGGTTTGTTTTATCAATAATTGAAAAAATATTTTCTAATTTTATCGAATCTAACAGGAATAAATACGACGTTTACAGAAAATGATACATTTGCACACACTTTGATAAAATAATACTATACATATTTACACATTCGCATAAATCTTACTTTAATCAAATCAAATTTTAGAATTAGCAAATGAAGAACAGATTTGGATTCAGATTAGATCTTAATTGGTGGGTTAATTGCAAAGCAAGCAAAAGAATCATTTTCATTAAATCAATTTCTAAGTTCACATTAAACTATATGAATCCGTACAAAACCAGCATGCGTTTAATCTTGATGTATTTAATTCGAGTGCGTAAGTCATGCGCTATTCTAATTTCGTCATTCCATCTTCCTAGTCTATATTTAAAATTTGATTCTTAATATATTAGGATTCAACATTCAACGTTTGCTAATTTCACGCGTTACCCAAATGCGCAGCAAAATGTCCAAAAAAATTGGTTTTTCCACACGACGTGTTAAAATAGATAAAATAGCGTTGCCTGTGTATAAAATAGCCGAAGACGCATGCCTCCGTTTGTTTCTGTTGAAAATGCGTTACGAAAGCCGGAAGTGGTATTATACGCGCGAGCAAGAATACTTATCTAATTGTGCTGAGACAGATGATTCTACAGCGATTTGCATGCGTTTCCTTGTGCTTTGGTCGCTGCGCGTCAGCCAGACAATTAGCGATTGCTGATTAAGTCAAACGACTTGACTTAGTCGTGAGGGTTAGCCTAAAGGCAGGGGTGTTGATCGTGACAACTGATACGGGGGTGGGATCCGCGATGGGTTCCTTCGTGCATTCATTCTTCGTCGGAACTACCTACAATAGGCCCGAAAGGCTGATCGTGCACTGTTCATTGTATGCTAATGCTCGTTTAATCATTGTTCGTAGTCTGACTGTTTCGGTGCGTACAATTATTGTGGCCCGATGATGTAAGCGAGCGCGGCAGAGCATTCGTAAAACTAATTAAAAGCGATCGGCTGCAAGGAAATAACCTGGGAAATCTGCAGATTACTTTAGATTACAAGTTTATTTGCACTGGCAATTGGATAATACGCAATTTGTCTTCTACGCACTTGCCATATCTGATCGTATAAACGCTTGATAACGCGTTGCCGGTGATTTGATTGGTTACCGCGGGAGTAATCAAAGTGTTCGTAAGAAGTTTTGAATTTGTAATAAACAAAAGTACCGTCGTTTAAATCTATAATCAAATCACACTTCGAAGAGCATAATGCGTGAATGTGTTCAAGTTTGATGCGCTGTTGTCTGTTCTTAAACAGAAGATGTGTTTATTCGACTGGTTACGAAACATTTTCTGTCATACCTGAAGCACACAATCATACAACGAATTAACATCATACGACGTTATGGAGTTGTACTGCAATTAGCAAGTAAGGCAAATGACAATGCTCGAGGCGTTATACGAGTGGTTTCGTATACCCACAAACATGCTGCTATTGCAGTTAGGTGCTGCGATGCAAATGCGTATGAAATGGTGAACTATTACTATTACTACCTATTACATTTTGTGTTGTTACTTATAACTACATAATATCATTATTTAGGTTAATAAAAAAGTCGCCTGCAAAGCTAAACATTTATAATTCTAAAGTACAACCACGTTGTTAGTAATAAACAAATTATTCGCGACGATTTTTTTATTTTTTTGTGCGAACCTCGCATATAAAGGCTTGTGTTCAACAGTCACTTAACATTCTTTTCATCAGTACAACGTCAGTGTCTTGGAAACATCATAATTATAAATGAAACAGATTCATCATTTTTGCATTATTAGATTGAATCGCGATAATTTAGCATTGAATTTTGAGCTTAATTTTTATATGTTTAAATGAAATTCTTAATTATTTGCCTGTTTAAATATGTATTTTACGCGTGAGTTCGGGTAATTATTATCGAGCACATTGAAGCTGATCATAATCGGAATATTCTGCGGGGAGATATTTACACGCATTTGATTTCATGCTCAAAATCAAAATGCGAACGATAGTCTTAAAATACTAGGAATGTGCATTGTAATATAAATTATAATTAGTAGATTAAATGAAATATGTTTTAGCACTACGCGATGTGGTGATTATAAGGAAATTAATTGAATTAATTAAAAGATATCGTGCGAATATTCGCCGCGTACGAAAAACCCGAATAATAATGTTATAATGTTTTTTCATACGTCTAGACAATGTCTCGCTGATGTTACCCAATTCTTCGTTTCTTTGATTGCTGGTATAACTGACATCTGTGTATATGCACATTTAATTAAAGGTTCACGAGGTGTTTTATGGAAAACTGGGTTTCCGCCAATGCGACGCATTATCGGGACGATCATTGGGCAACCTTCTTCGCACACGGGGACCCATTGAAAACCGTCGGCGCTCTTTTCCCACGTGCTGAAATGTTACTTGCAATATGCCAAAGTGATAGTAGGTTAAATCTTGGCCGATCTTATCAGTCTCGTAATTACTTTGCAAATTCTAAACATGAATTTCCCTACGATTCTTTAATGTCACTCTGTATTTTAGGTAGAATAAATATACACATTATGAACCATTGTTTAAAATTGCTTCGTGTGCACTAATTGTGATAACAGTTGTTTCCCTCGACATTAAATTAGAAATATTCGCACAATCAAAATATGATTTCAATAAATGAAATTATTATATTCGCAAATGAAATAGATATTAGTGGCCGACAACTGTTTTTTAACGAAATACGAAACTTTGCAATTTTGTTGGGAAAATGATTAATAATGATAATCTTCAAACGATCAACATCTCTGCAAATAACATATGAGATACTTTTACAGGCAAATAGGGAAATACTTGAATATTGGACTTTTGCATGATTAAAAGCGTAGAATACTGTTTCGGTGTATGCTTTAGACGAAAAGTTATGTATGGTTTCGACTTAGTCTAGAATTAATCGTTATGTATATACTACACCGAAGCAATGTATGATTTTAAAATTTCATCATTTAGTCCATGTTAGAATTAATCTCACGATAATACTTATTATTTTATGAAAGGATGTAAGCTGTTTACAATTAGAGTAGTTCAATTAAGTATTGCCTAATTTCACGTCTAGAAAGAATAGTGTCGTGAAAAAAATATTACCACGTTATTGTTTGAATTCAGAGGTAAGTGTTTCATAATGCTTTTACGAACATTTACCATAGAACAATTGTACACTTAATTACTTATAGATGACTCATATATATTACATTTCACAAGTTTCATTTTTCGCGAATATTCTTACATAAATTCGACAAAAGAATCTGCGGCAGTATCGAAGTCATTTCAAATAAACGATAGCCGGATGGATGCGTATAATCATATCGGATTATCCTTGAAATAGATCAGAGAACGAGCCACGGTTAGCTAAAAGCTTCGTCCGATGGCCATTAGCTGAGGGTCGGTTTCGTCTTATACTAGCTCGTTTTTGCTTGTATGTATGTGTTCTTGCGTAAGGGGGTGAGAAATGCGATTATAAGTCACAAGGTGTTGGTCATATTGTCGCCTACGTCCCCGCCATATACAATTCGAAATTGATTGGATATATGACGATATGAGGGTGAAGCTCAAAGAACAAAGAAGTACTCTTATATCCGAGAAAATATGTCCTCGTGACGAGCAAATCGAATGAATTATGATACGAAATTATTTTTCCTCGCAACGAAAAATTAATACCGATACACCGTGAGCTGCGTTTTATTAATATATATTTGTTGTCTTAAAGTTGAACTTTAACAGCGATAAATAATACAAATATTATTTAACAAGACGATGTGTTTTCATTTTCCGGTTACATTTACACGGGATAAAAAATTGTTTAAAATACGGGATCCTTATAGTAAGCTACAGTCGTGAATATCTCAGTGATACGTCAACAATCGAGGTTTAGATAACGAAACCGAGTAAAGTGTGGATTAGTGAGATGCTTCGCAATCGCGTTATGACATCTATATACAGGAGGTTTCATACACTCCAGACAAACGTACCTAATCTTGCATGTCGAGTGTGTCGCATATATACGTATATATATATATTTATATACATATATGTGTGTGTGCAGCACTCTCTTTTGCGCATTCTCGTTTGCGATTTGTGCTTGAGCTCCGAGACATGAAAAGAGATGAAAAGAGAAAGACACGCCGCGCAAGAGGAAGGCAAGTAAAGAGCGAATTACACGGCGAGCTTTTAAGCGAGAATGAGATGGCGAGCGAGAATCACAGAGACGCGAGAAAGACTTTCGTGCTTAAGAGTGACTACTGCATCCGCGGATCTCCCATCGAGAGATTAGCATTTCCGCTTTTCTCTCAACAATTCCTCGTTTCTGTACGGATTATCCGTTAATCCCTACTCCGGTGCTGACGAGGTGGAGATTCCACCCGATCTCTTTCTCCAGGTGCCCGTATCAAGTATTATTACTGTATCGTTTTTCAGGTACGAAAAACACATCGCTGTAAAGTTGACACTAAGAGAAGAATATTTTGACGTGCATTTTCGTCGGGGATAATTTAATTATAAAGGTTTTATGTGAATCATTCAATCTATCGTAAAATAAATATTAACTAGAAGCTTTAAGCTAAGTGTATGTAAATGCGAGCAATAATCTATTTTAGTGTACACTTGCTTATCCTGGATGACCGTACTCTCGAAGGAATGCAATATATATTTTATTATGTCAAATACATAGAAGCTGATAAGAACCCTGGATTTACGTCATCTTTAGGCAAAGTTTGTGCAAAAATCTCGAGCAATTTGGAATTTAATAAGCGATGGGCTTACTGTTGCTTATTCTTCATGACGTCACATAATGACAGACGTACGTTATTTACGATTAAAAGTATAATAATATTCAGTCTAAGAAGCAAAAAATTGATAACGGGATACGATGTTACAGAAGCGCGTCGAATATTTATCGAATTAAGTTATAAGCAAGTATTTGTTATATTCGCAGTTATAAACGCATGTATATGAACCGTCTGTATAATATATAATCTCTATATTATATATAGCAATTGCTGCACCGCTGATAAGGAAATGTCAAATCTGACTTCAAGAGGGTACGCAATGGCGACGAAGAGAGGATGGAGCGGGGTTCGAAAAATGCCACATAAATGTTCATAACGTCGTAAATTGAATCGAACTAGTTTAACGAACGAAAAAGGTAAATCATAAGTGTACAAGTATCATCGATAAGCCGGAGCAGAAGAGGCGTCGTCTATTCAAAATGCATAGCCCGCTCGGTAATTCGATTAACCTAAGCGAAAATGTGCTCGTTTGTAGCAACGCGCGGGCGCGCATATATAACAAATGAAATCTCCTGCATAGTAATTCCATCCGGAATACGAAAGTAGAGGATACGCCGCGGGGGTGGTGGCCGTGCGGTGGGTTACACTCGCATCGACGAGGGGTACGGCGGGGCACGGGCAGGACGGGGTGCCGGAGTGGGCGGATTAAAAATGTAATCCAATAATAACGCGTCTCCTGTGTCTGTAGAAGTACGAGGCCGCGTAATATATACACTCGTCTGTTCGGAAAAGGTATGTATACATGTACCTACATCCCTGTGACGTACGTGGATGGCGAGCGTGAGAGATCGAATGTAAAACTAAGCTCGAAAAGGTCCACTGGCCTTTCGTTGTGTATGCGAAATTGTAATGTCGCGTTGCCGATACCAGTGTCATGTTATGCAAATCGTAGACGCTGTCGTTAATATTTCATATAGCAATGCGAGATTTCATGGGATTAGTACTTGCTGCGTCTATGATGTCAGTCTCAAGTGTAGGTGTATCGCATAATAACTCAACTACATTTGTACTTTGTTTTTGCACACCGCATCACGCCAAATAGAATATCAGACCTACTACAAATTTTGGAAGCCTCCTCTGGCATTTGCATATCGAGTTCGGACGCTGAAGTTGATTCGCGGTTACATCACAATGCAACGCTAATTGTTATACTTTGCGAATCCGTTTCATCAACGCCTGGATTGTAGCCGACGCCGAAAAACAAGTATAATAACTTTCACTCGAATCAGAGTCAAAATATACGGTGCAAATTCCTGATCAAGCGACTTGTTTTTCGTTTTCATTACTTTCCATTCGTTTTGCGCGATGTAAACAAAAGGATTGTCGGACAATATCAATCAATTCGGTTATAATTGCGTTTATGGCGATAATCAATTGTACGTTTGATTAACATTTCGCGATTGCAATTATTGGCGGAGGAGAATTCTGTTTAATTATTGCATTAAATGATTAAAATCGTGGTGGCTGAAATAAGTTATTAAACTCTATAAACAGTCATGCAGCTGGGTGTCTGTTTAAACACCCGAAATTGTCCACTTTATAGTATAATATTCACCAACGTTTGTCGATCCCCGGTCCTCGTACGAGCGCTCGCCTTTTCTTGTTTCCTTTAAAGTTACAGCTACCTTGCCAAAACCTATCCTACGTAAACTCGGAACGACTGGGTGCTTATTATGGTCGCGGCTTTGATTTGTAAAGGACAGACAAAAAGACGAAGGATAAGATAGAGCGAAAGGGTTGCGCGCGGGGACGGGACGCCGACTGAAGAGTGGAACAAGGGAGAAAGGTAAAGCCTGGTGAAAACTGAATCTTTCAAAGAGAACGAGCCGCGCTTTCATTATACATACGGTGATACAAGCTTAGTCCGCGCAAAACTTGCCTGGTAACGCCTGGAAAGACTTTTCCGCTAGGAAGGGTGGACACGGAAAGAGAACAAGTCAGTCGTAGAGGGAGACGACCAGATCAGAAATGAGTATACGAGCTGCAGCGAATCAAAGTCACTGAAAAGATATGCGCCACTTGCTTTTCTGCATACCTTTGCTGAATAATCTTTGAACTCCGAAGATTTTGTATGGATTCTGATTTCGTTGAAGCATACGCACTAATACTAGCTTTTGATAATTATAGTATTAAGTTTTTCTTATACGCGTATAATAATTTATAACTCTGATAGTACGCGATGAAAACACAAGTACTTCGGCAGATATTTTTGTTTTACGCAAACAAATTAATCGTCGGTCCTTTTCAATTTTAAGCATTTATGTTATAAACGTATGTTTGTACTAATATAAAGTTTGATGTAATAAAATCGTTGAAAACATTTTAATTAACTAATTTATTCTGATCATATTTAATATATTATACATACAAGTATATAACATATAAATTTTACTTGCGAATGGTAAATAATGAAGTTATCAATTTGCCAAGTGTTTCAGTAGCTATATATATAAATTTGAAAGCCTGCGTATATTTTTCATAATTAATATACATTATAATTCAGTATACGTATCTAACATTTATAAATATATGATTTGTGTAATTTCTATGCAAATACTAGAATATTATTAATTTACAAAATATCAAGTTTATATAACACACGCGCACACACACATATATATATATATATATATATATCGTATTTTTTTCTTTGAAAGCTATGTATAATATAAAATATATTTGTTGCTGTCAATATAAATTTAATAGTTTATTGTTTAAAAAATTATGTAAACTTTACAATAAAATATTGTCATATTACAGATGAATATTTCATATATAGATATTGTCTTTTTGCACCTTTTATTCTTTATGAAAATGACACTTTAGAAACGTAGCATATATTGAATTCAACTAAGGGATTGCATGAATAAACAGAAAATTTAAATTCGTCCTACGAATGACTGGTAGCTTTTCGATACGTGACTCTTGCACAATGAATCGCTTTTTGATCCAGCTTTTCTGTAAACTGATCGTAACAACGGACCGATAATAAGTTCACAAAGCAGCGTTCTCTAGAATAACATAGTAGGGTCCGAATTACTATGCTTATAAAAAGTATTCAACCATCACCCCTCAGTGACGGTGAAAGCATTTGCAATCCGCAGTTATCATGCGCGTGATTGTGATTTAATAGAAAGGATTTTATAATACTATATAAGTGTGTAATAAAATATCGAAAATAATTATACCATTGATATTTTATAACCGGCAATGCAATCGTTTAGATTATATTTTATATATCTTTATGCGTTCTTTTTTTTACTAATGGAGTACTAAACAAGCTTGTAAAAGTAGTCTACAATAATACAATCCAATAATAATACAGATTATATAATATAATTCATAAACCTATTTCTGACAAGGTAATGATAAATGCTTTTATATATCAAGCTAACTAATATAACTTTATTAATTATAATTACTATAATACAATTATTAATTTAATATAAATGAAATTTATAAATCAATAGAAATCGATTCTTATTTCTTTTCTGCATTCTTTGCGAAATGAGTATACATGAATAAGAGTAATGCGTAATCATTTTTATTGTAACGCGACAAATATATGAAACGAAATTTATTTTATTCTTGTGTTGTCACATTGGAAAATAGTAGCTAAACATTTGATAAAAAAAGAGCAGTCGTGGGTTTATTCATTAACGCGAGGAATCTCAGTGAACTGCTCGTTAATGTTCGCAATTAAGGATGGTGGGGCCATTAAAACTCAAAGGTAAATCAATGTGTGAATATGCAGCAATACATCCATAACTTGCTCTCTTTGAACGACGAGTATGACGTAAATATCTGAATGTATATAAGTTAAAGTAAACATTTTGAATGCAATTGATTTTTCAGCATAATTTAAAACTAATCGTAATTATACCAACGTATCAAAAATGGCATTAATAATCGAGCATTGCTATACTGTTTCTGCGTATTATTGTATGAACGTGTAATTTAAAATGTCATCAACATACAACACTTTTGGCACCGTTTTGGTATCCATATCGATATATAAATAATTATAAATTACACAGTGTGCGCGGGGATAATAATTATTGAAATTTTTCAATCCACGTGAAATGGTGTGCGAGGGTCAATTGTGCGCCCTCGTTAATCGTTCACGGCGTAGTGGCTTAACCACGATGCATATCTCGTGAGTTCGGGCGAGCGTTGCAAAAAGAGAAGCTCAACAACAAACGCAAAATCTTTGCAACGCGAAATAGACACGCTTAATTATGCCGCGTATAGAGTTTCAGGACAGTCGTTTTTCACATTGTGTGTGAGTAAAGTGCGAATGAAGAAGCTTGTGACTCTTCAGAGTAATTCAACGATCTAGATAAGTCGAAACCAGCTCTTCCGCACTTCACTAGGATGATATCTTAGAATACAACGTATCGTCTACCAAAGAGAAGGCGATGGGTGAGAAGAATACTGTTTCCGGTGCCTAATCGTAATTATTCTATACGTTAAATGTTACAAAAAAGTATGCAACTTTCACAACGCGTATATCAATAGATAATTATTCTAATTTTTACAGTTTTGTAATTATGTATACAATTAACTGAAGCGTCTGTAAATCATTTAGTTATCCATAAAGAGTAAGATAAAGATGAACGTTTCTTGCTACTTATTTTTAGTTAGTATACATGTTGTTATATTATAATTAATTGAATATGGTATGTTTAGTATATATTTTATCAGTATATTTTAATATAATATGATACTATGTATATAAATAATGATTAAAGGTTTACATTCCACAGTATAAAATATATATATATATATATATATATATATATATATAATAAAAAAATTATATGATATATAATATTAAGTTTTTTTTTGGTTAATATTATTTGATTAAAATTGTTAATAGGTTAATAGTACATCTTTTCCTGAGCTTTGACTACTGAAAATACGGATTGAATAATATTTTACTTAATTTTATAAAACTAATACGTGATAAGAAACGGTCCATATTTCCACATGGTTCTGTAAAACAATTACTTTTTGCTACTTAATGCGTGACCGATCAAACATGATAGACAAGACTGGTGTGGACAGGATATGACCTACCTTCAGCATCCTTTTCTCAGCACACTACGACGAAATGAGACCACTTTGACCGTTCAACCACTATCGCAAGTCGACCCCAACAACCACCGCTCATCTCGGAAATTACTTCCGGTCACGTCGTTGTCACTATTGTCGACGTTGTAGTTTACCACGTATGCAGCAAATTGTGTATCGTATTATCACAGATTCGACTAAATAACATTATGATACACGATGAAATTAAATTAATGTGTAATTATGGATATATTATATTTAGTCTTAAAAATTAACCGTTTAAATAATCAGTATCGCTTAATAGTTTTCAGACTACTTAAAAAATATTATTATGAAATTATTTATACTGGTAATTTTAAAATTACGACTACAATATCAAAAAGCACCAAGATTTAAAGCTGCCCACTGCTTGCACTGATCTTTCTATTGAAAAGTATATTTTCTGTTTATACATTTATTGAAAATCAACACAAACTAAAGTTGCACAGCGTTTATTTGCTATGACTATCTGTAATGGTCATAAAAGAATTATGATTTGCGGACATGAATTGTTTCACTCAGTTTCCCGCCAAATATTATTTTTTTACGAAGAAATCATAGGTGAAGGGGATCATTGTCCATGACCATAACAATAACAACAAACGCAGGATCTGTCAATCCACTTACACATCATTTCTGAAACAAACTTCCTTCAGCAGTGTCTCTTACAACAAGGGCATCCGGGCGTCTTCATCGCAGCTAATGACACGCACCAACTCGTCCGTTCTTTTACGGAGTGTTTTATTTCATGTCTTTTTACCCTTTTTATGGTGCAAACCAAATGTTGGTCGAGAAATCTTGCGTCTAACTTTTGCCCTTGTATTGCTTGGTGTTCTTCCTGTGCTCGAGCATGATTAATATAAAATAAATGATTGCCCGGCATCCGGTCTCACATAGCGTGGTGCGACGACGGAATTCCCATTCCTTATTTCTCGTTTTCCTTCGCTTCTTCTTTACGATCATTCCGCGCAATTTGTCATTCAAACCATCGCGGCTAGTTTGACGTCATTTCATGGTCATTGTACAACTGAATTATTTGACGAAATCCTGTGAACATATAGAAGCACATTACCATGACGGTACTGTAAACAAGATATGACTTATATGATCAACCTTGTGTATCAACATTTCACAATCTTTCAAAACATACAATTATCTCTATATTTATTTTAATTTTGCTATTAAACGTTATTTGTTTAGAAATTCCTACATAAATTGTGTCACCATTCTCCCAAATTTGACATTGTCACATTTTATACACCAAAATTTCTAACATACTATCTTTACACGGGTACAAATATTGATAAATAATCCAAATAATGTTGTTTATTAATTTCTTCCCGTCAACAAATTCTGTTGTTTGATTGTTTATAAATATTAATTTTTGTCAGTATTAATTATAATGACGCAATTGTAGTAATTGGTGTTGACGCGCGTTTGTGATTTCATAATTGAATGTTTATAATAAACAGTAATACATTAATCCACGTGATAGGCGAGCTCATTTCTCCCTCGTTACAAGCAATTGCGAAGAAAATATTGTGATTGGAAAACGTGCAAAGGTCGGCTGGTTTGCGTTTAGATAAAGGTGGCCGAAAGTAGAAATCACAAGTCGAACAGAGAAAATGAAAAGAGGGTGCGGTCTTAGACTCTCCCGCAGGAATTTTCTTTACCCTTCGCAACCTCAAACCGAACTGAGCGTCTAAAGATCCCTTAAAAAACGGATTTACAACCTGTTGCTGATATTACAGTCACTTAAAGATTCCCCTCGATATTGAAAGAATATCCGATGAGGGTACAAGTCTAGGCTCGGACTTTCGTATGTAAGACGCAGCTTTGTAAATATGAGAGAATACAAATCGAGGGCGTAAAAAGTCAGGTACGAAAGTCGAGACACGAAAAGGAACTGCGAATGTGTTATTACGAACGTTTACCATTTTTTAACGGACGCGATAGCCAATTATGTTTCAGCTTAATAGAAGCGCGATTCTGTCAAATGAAATAGAATATTTCGTTCGAAATGATGCACGCGTGAAAGTTAAAACTGATTTATATTTAAAATTTTCAGTAGCGAAGAATATAATATTACGTAAGCGAATTGTAAATTGACCGATTGGAATCGTGCGCGCACCTTTCCTTTTATTCGTTACAACATAGGAGTTAACAAAAGTGACCTACTAAAGCACAATTGAATTCACGAGAGTGTATCGGAAGAAAAATAACGATCAAATATTGCCATTGCATGTGGCAATATAATTCGTTATTCATTTCGATAATTACGTGTAAGCCGGAGTACGATTGCAGAGTGCGAAACAATGTCTACAATAAGTACACACGAGTGCGAAATTCCCAATGAAATATTTTTCAACTGCAGCAGTGAGAATACACATTATTTCACCAATTTCACTTTGTTTGTAAAAAAAAGTAGCCGTGAATGAAAATAGACCCCGAGGACGCTTGTTTGAGCTTTCGAGCGCGTACGGAGGGTTCGAAAGCATCGTTTCCCGAGGGAAGCTATCGGCTCGTGTATCGAGAGGAGGGTGAAATCGTTCGGGTGTCCCGGCGCTATGGGGTGGAATTGGGGAGGATTGGTGGCATGCAACAAGTAGTTCGGTTTTCAAAGCCCATTGAAATTGATGGCTTTCCCATACCATGACAAACTCCCGGAAGCGAAATCCGTCGGCGTGCTCCGTTCGCGGACGAGCTTGCAATACGCCAAAGCTTTAATCGATATCGCGACGAAAGCCATCCGCACATATATTCGTGCGTATAGCCATCAAGGGGCTCAACCCGATGAGAGAGCTTGCGGCTTTTATTACTGCATTTTCACCTTGTCACGGCTCTTCTCTTCGCCACTCTTTTCGCACCATCGAATGACTATCAAGCGATTGCTTTAACGCTGAAATACAGGTGCATTGTTGCATTTAATGAATCCGATTGATGTTCCATTTATAGTTCATATTCGTTCATTAACTTGTTTCCTCTGATTTGCATGAAATTGATTGAAATACCCCAATATTGTTTTACCTTTATCCCTCGTGATACAATTATGTAATCAATTAAAACTTAATTGTTCCAATTTTACAAAAATAATAAGCATCAATTTGATTAAATCATATTCTTGTAATTGTTTGATAAATATAATGCAATGTATAGTATTTATTCATTGGCATAATGTAGCTGAAATATTGTGTAAATGTGAATATAGAGTATAATTAATGAATGTTCATATTAATTTTGTTGTTACGAAATGTATATCTGCGTAAATGACAAAGTTATAGTTTTATATTTTATTATAGATAATATGCTTTTAAGTGATGTATATCGTACATATACTTTGTAAAAAATCTGCGGCTTAAAGTGCGGTTATAAGTAGTTGTTAAAAAGAGGAGTATAAAAATTTACGTCAAAGAAGAGTAAACATATACTTATAGTAGTAAATTGTGTACTCTGTGTCAAATAATATAATTAACGCCAGTTATTCTTCAGATAACGATTTAACTCAAATAAATATTAAGCAAATTATGTTCACAACTGTTTTAATGAATAAAATTTAAAAATAATGTATTTTGATTTATTATTATATTATTACATAAATACGAAATTATATTGACTAAATTGTATGAGTGAAAATGGAGAGCAAACGACAGACTTCTACCTATAGTTAATATTTATCAAATAATTAGTATAAATATCATAAATTATATTTATGATTTAAAACAAAGTTATATAATTATACATCGGCTTATTCAGATGTATATTTGAGATATTACTTATTATCACAAATTTAATAATTTCTCGTTATGATTATATAATTATTATTTACTCCATATATTTAAAAATATTTGTTTATGGTGTACACGTAGAAAAGTGTTCTATTAAAAATTACTGAATGTTCAGTAAATATTAATAAAAACACAGTAACTCACAAACAAAACAAAAATTCAATCAGAAAATACCGAACTTTTCTGTAAACATTGATGAATTTTCAGTATATATTTACAAACATTCATCAATGTTTACTACAAAGTTCGGTAATTTCTAACTGAATTTTTGTTTTATCCGTGAGTTACTGTGTTTTTAATAATGTTTACTAAACTTTCAGTAGTTTTTAATGCAACATCTTTCTGCGTGTATGTATATTATCTGGTACAAAGATAAAATTAATATAATATTTAAACATATTCTATGTTAGCAACATACTTCTCTATAATTTTTTACTAAAAAATTGACGTTTCGATTATTATTTGAATTTAATAGATTTATAATGATAAGTTCCACTCCGCAAAAGTCAGTTGAGAACTTGCGATGGAAAGAAAAATGATGATTTCGGTGCTCGAGGATACGCGATGGTGGTCATGGTACGTAATTATTGATTAGTTTGGTGGCGTCTGATCGGTGTCGGTAATCCATCAAAAGAATGGCCCGTTTGAACATCCGGTTCCTTTTCCCGCCTTCGCTATCTTTCAGACAGCTCAAACCTTCTCAGGTCCAGTATCCTTGGCGAAGGACGGTCTTTAAAAACGCATTACGGTTAACTTAGTATGATTCCTCGTTCGCTATATAGCCGACCAATAAAACCGATACGTGTGTGCAAAAAGCCGATTCAAACTGATCGTCAAGAACGTTCAATTATTTTGCAATCAGCACAGAATCCATTCGTTTCGGTTTCCAAATGCATACCCTTATTACTTGTTGATTTCGTTCGTCACGTCATTATTGTACTATTCATTAATTTGAGAACATCGATAAATATTAAATGCTGACATTTTGAATTATAAAATTAAATTTAAGTGTTATTGCCTCTATTATGCACATATCAAGAATTCGTATATTCTTAATAAATTTAAGAAAACTTCATTATAATTATATTTTGATTAATTCCTATGTTTTATACACTGAGAAAACTGAATTGTACAATATGAATAGTAAGATGTCGTGGATGCTGATTGGTTAAGACAAATGAATGTAGCAATATGATTGGTTAAGAAGATTACTATATTAAATAGTCAAGGCTATACAATATCATATAGTTTCAGTTACAAGTTGGGTTATTTCTGGTACAATATGATTTTCTCATAACTAACTTATACGATAATAAATAATATTTTTTCCTAATTCTTGAAATCCATACATCATATACTGGAATTATTATACGTCATATGTAACAATTATTATAATCTGTTATAATAATTATATAATAACATATTTATCCTGTGGTTAATTGTTCAAAATATGAAATAAAAATTTAACCAAATGCATTTCTTCTTCTTTAAAACCTTGTCCAACCACGAAACCACACTACGAGTCGCCGGATTAATTGTGTAATCGATAATTACAGAGAACCCCGAAAGTTAGTATCGTAAAACGTTTTAAAGCGTGACTCACTCGCGTGCAGAAGCGGTGCAGCACACGATATGTCGTTTCTCGATGCTGATAATCAAATTCGTCGGGCTATGACGAATCGACCAATTAAAATTGTGATCAGCAGTCATGATAAGGCAGCGACTGGTCGATGAAACAAGCCATATTTACGATTAAATGAAATTTATGTCAGTTTACAAAATATGACGATGACAAAAACTTCAATTCAATTAAGACGTGCTACGCATTTATTCATATAATTTATAGATATAAAAATAAATTGTAATGTAAGTAATTATTATTAGCGTCTGCGAAGTTAATTTTATATCTGTCAATTACAAGAAATAAGTTTCAATACCTTAAGTAGGAAGTGCGATGCACCTAAAGAAATGACGAGACTATACATATGAACTGACCGAATGAATCTAATTTACGAATGCCAAAATTATAAAACGATACATATAATTCGTGTAGAAAATGATACAAAAAATTAAAATGTAGCACAGAAGCTCAATTGTTTAAAGTACAATTTACGTTCCACCTGTAGGCAGTAACCTTCATAGAGAGTAATTTTAGTCTCTTAGACCTCGGAAGTTGCGTGTCCATCATACATATAGATACTAGGAAAAAGTCAAGCGACGCTCGAGTTCCCGAGTTCATTGACTGTGCCTGTGTTCTTGAAAAGCTCATAGCATCTTATAAAATCTAATGTCGTAAAACTAAAATGAAACATAAGAAATCTAGAGGAAATACAGAAAAGCAGTATGTGGATAGACTCATGCAAATAATTCACGTGAACAATTATTTCGAATTCAATTAGGTTATTTATCTTTTTTTTAATATAATATGCATTTCAAGTTTGTTTCATTTGAATTTATTAAATATAGAATACCTTAATTGTTCAACGATTTTCGATCAAGGAGCAATAAATAATTCTGAATGAATGTGATGAAAAGAAATTAATTATTATAACAATTTATTTTGAAACCTACGTATCTTGATGATAAAATGAGAAGACTCATTTTAATATAATTATTATTAATTATGCAAATAAATAAATAAATATATATATACATATATATATATGTGTAAACAATGTATGAAAATAATATAAATAAACATATATTTATAAATTATTTTCATATTTATTTTTTTATTTTTGCATATACATATTATAAATCAGTTTATGTAATAAACTTAGTTTATATATTTAATTATCTTGATCTTCCATGGTCTGCTAAGTGGCGCCACGAATGCAGTTGTGGCCTTTTTTTGAACTTCATCACGGATCGTATAAGTCTTATAATTACTGTTTTTGCTCTGCGGATTCTATTATATTGGATATGTAATTTTATTTATTACATTCAGTGTCAATTAAAAATCACTTATAATTATATAAAATAATCATATTTTACGTGCAGTTTATTAAAAATATTGCTAGATATATTATAATTATATACACTTCAAGCTTATATTGTAAAACTTATGAAATATACTCAATTACAATATTTAAAGTTTCATATAAATTAAGCAATTACTAAAAGTAATCGTTTTTCATATTACTTTTGTCATCCTTTTATTTAAATCATTGATATGATTATTCTTTATGAATATTAATTAAATATTATCATGTAAATTATAAAATGTATGAAATCAAAATTTACTATATAGATTTTACAATAATAAGAGATTAATACGTTCTATTCCATTCCAAAACTCTAAACATACTGAATGAAACATTAATGTATTTGTAAATAAAATTTGATAGTTATCTTTAAAATGTATAAATTATAAATTACCATTGAATTGAATTGAAATGTTAATGACTAGTAAGTAAAAGCTATTAATAAGTAATTCGTTATTGTATAATTATACATTATGACTGTAAGATATTAAATTCAAATTATATGATTTATTTTAATTTTTTATTAAAAGCTATAATAATATATAATTTACATTCTATACATAATATCATATTGATAAAATTTACTTGTTAAAAATATTGCGTAATTGAAAAATTGCGATTAATCTTTCTAAATTCATTCTTAAATTTAAAAAAATTTCAATGTTGTAAAGGTTTCAAATTTTGTTGTAATTTCTATAGGATATTTATATTTTAACTATTTAGTTACGATAAACAATATAAATAAATGAATAAACATGATTATACAATCTAATTTTATAACGAGTCTACGTATTACCTAATTGAATTATAAACTAACTTCTTCTGATTATTTTCAATTTTGACAATGATTAAACCGAAAAAATCAAAAACTTTATTTTAACCATAATAAATATAAATATTTTGTTTTTCTGTATACTTTCATGTATTGTATAATATTCTGCGTTTAAGTAGCAATTGTTTTGCAACATGTACTGACGAAAATACAATTGCACTATGCATTATAATATCGAGTTGGGAACAAAAGAAATAGAGTGAGAGAGAAAAAGAGAGAGAAAGTAAACGAGAGACAGAGATGGAAGGAGACGGAAAGATAATGTTTTGCGGCAACAGGTGAGGCAGGTGTTCGACCTGAATGCCGTGCCGCACGCGTCTAATAACCTGAATCTATGGATCAGGTGTCTGATCCATTCCTACTTGGGAGATAATACTTGCATTGCGTAGAAAAGTGCTTCGAATTACATTCAGCGCGTGATCATTATGTAATAATTCATTTATAGATACTAATTGCTGAATTTCAGAAAGATTGCGTGGAATTAATTTGAATAGACTTTACGTTGGTTTGCTTTTTACGTGAGATATCTACTAATAAAATAATTTACTTAAATGCATAAATGAAATACTGACGAAATGATGCATTTTTATAATCTGAATTATAATTATTGATTTACAATTTGGAGAAACTTAAATTTGAAATTTATTGTTTAATTTGTTGTGGTCGAATTTTCGTGTGAATAATAAAATATATTAAACAACCTGAGTAGTGAAATCTTAGCATCATTTATACATTGGAATTATTTGTTTTTTATAAGCGGTCGTTGAGAAATTCTGCGAGTAGACTTATGTTGCAAATCTCCACGTCCCTCGTTGTTTTTAGTCGCTTCGAGTAATCAAGAGCCTATAATTTAACCCGATCGAAAGGTACGAAGCTAACGAACAAAAACGGTCGTGGTTTTTCGTGTTAAAAATCATTATCGTAGCCATCATATAGCATCGTATTATTAACAATTCTGCGGAAGCACAATTTATAAAGCATAAACTTTGTCGATTTCTTGCAATTATCAAACAATAAAATATCTTAATGATTTGATTTTTGGTTTTCGTCGTGTGCTTAGTGGAATAAGATGGGCATTAATTTCGAAAATCAACCAATCAGCTGTCAACAATAAAGCGAACATGCACTCGAGAAACATGATATAAACCGATGCCAAATTAAAGGCAGTATTCGAAAATTCTGTACTATAAACTGCTTATTCGTTTCCAAATATATGTGTAAAAAACATTAATTACTCAAAAGTATTTAATTAATGTACGTTTTGGACTTGATGAACAATTGTAATTGTGTATAATAAAGTGGTACAAAATATTGTGCCGACGTGAATTTCAAATATATCACGTGGATTTAAAAGAACTTTGAGCTGAATGTATTTTTATTTTAATGTATTGTTGTTTATAACTAAAAGATTAATAGTTCAACATTTCAATACATGCATATTGTATTTAAACAACAAATAAAAATGGTACAATAATTGAAACGTGAATCTTTTTGTGGCACAAATTCTGCAGTTTAAAATATCTTCGTAACAATTGCGGGACAATCATGCCGACCTGATTCAATAAAGTTTAGCTGCCTATTTGTAGCGGTTGGTGTTTGCATGTGTGCATCTGTATTTAATGCACAGGTGTGCATTCGCAGTCGCGAATATGAAGCGTCGGTTATCAATTCTCTAGAGAACGTTAATAAAAGAGACAAAGGTGGTAAATCGGGGGAGGTTAGCGCCGCTGTGTATTTGCATGCACGCTTCGCATTCGAGCTGAGTTTTTACCTCACGATCCGGAGCCACTATCTATCCCTATGTTTTATGCATCCCTCTGCGAGAAAGTACCCTTTCCTCTGCACGTATACACATCATACATGTACGTTTCAGCTCTTCGACGTAGACGGACGGCTTTCAAAAGTCTCAAGAGATAGAACCAGTCAGAGTAGAAATGGAATTTTGGAAAGACTTGGAGCCGCTTGCAACTGTAACCGTAACTTTCATAAGCCTGTAATGCTTATCAAAACCAACAACACGAGATAAAGTGAGAACTTTGATAATGTGTTGAAAAAAGGTAGTTCACCTTCAAAACCACAATATAATTATTAAGAAGATCATTTCACATACTTTAATAATTATTATATTCATTTTATTACACACGCAATTCTTATTTGCATATTAATTTTATTTGCAATTTAGTAATTTGCAAAATAATTGAGTCGTGCCGTATTATTCATTAATATTTATAGCTATAAAGGTTTTTAATTGTAATTATCTCAAGCGCCAGGGAAGATTTTATCGTAATACTTTAATATTATCTGCCAATATATATATATATATATCTTAAATTATATGATAGCACAAATCATTAACTTTCGAAATTAATATTATAATATCTATTCCACATACACCCACAATGATTTCAGTATTTAATACACTGAGAAAAATGTTCCTATAAAATTGCTATGTTTTTAATTAAAGTTACCATATTATCTGGAAACTCTGACATACAGAATTTTTATACAATTAATTACCAGGCATCTTTGTGTAATTATTAGAAATATTACATTTTTTCCCGTAAAATATAGTAAAAAATTGCATAATGTTTTTGTTCATACATTCTATGAAATAATACATATTGTGTTTAGGTCTGCATTGTCATACGTATAGTAATTTTTGATAAACATTTTTCTCTCAGTATATTGGATACATGGTTAATGAAATTTATCAACGAATTATCAACAGAAAAATCGTACAAAGAATACTAGTAACAATTACAGAACTTTATATATGCATTATTAAAATAAATGAAACAAAAAAATCACACAAGATAATATGTCAAAATGTACCTTCCTTTTTGGTTATAACATTCCGCTCGCGGGAAAGAATGGGCTCAACTTGAGCACCCCTATCTTACCAGTAGCGTTGGTAGCTGGTTAAGTGGGTAGTGGGAGTTGTAGTAGGTATAGGTAAAACGGTAAAGCTACACGAGAACGTAACGTTGAATTTATCCGCGGCATATCCGCACACACGAGAAGGTATCCGTCTATCTTACTTTATCCCTGGGACGCGCAGTGCCGTATGACAGTGCCCTGCAAGCTGATCTATCGCATAAAACATAAAGTAGAGTATTCCATTTCTAAGGCCGGTCTGCAGCGCCATATATATCTATCATATATATCTATGGGTTGCGTGAAATATAGCGGAATAGAAAGACTGGAAAATCTACCTTTACCCCTTTTATGCTCCCGTTTTTATTCCAAGCTTTAAAGATCTGATACATGAACACCATTTAGTAATATGTAGATAAATGATTAAGTATATTTCAATTTTTTACAGGTTTATGAATTATCAAGATGTGAGTTTTATTTCTTCTTATGAAGATTGATGTCGATTTGTTTTGAGATCTTTTTAATTTATGATTTTTACGAAAAGAAGGTTTAATTTTTGAAAATCACTCTATACCGTAATTGTGTATCTTGATTTATACTAACTACAAAAATTAGTATTTATTATTATATTCAATACTGTTCAGTGTAATAGAAATTTTTATGTTAATTTTCGAATTTAACACAGACCATGACTACCGTGAATGAAATCGAATGTTCGGGATATTTGTAAATCTCGATTCTTCCTTATGCCTATTATCTAGCCTAACTTTCTCCTTTTTTGACACTTCCCCCCGCTTTGCGATAAAATGAACCACAATGAGTCGCAAAAATTTTTACAATCAAGCTCAGACACGCCAAAGTGGTGCTACACTGAGAATTTATACGATACAAGTACTTTTCACACTGAAGGAGGCGATGTAAGTGCACGGATGATGGCGGCAACCCGGTTCACTTCACCGCACACGCCTTGGATATAATAAGTCACGTGACATTAATATTTGAAAGCAGTCGGTACGTGGATTGCATTCGAAGCGCCTTGCAATATTCCCAACTTACATTCTTCCTTCCTGCCGTTTTCGCCTTCTTATATTTCTTTCCATCTTTTTCTCCGGTCACAACCGTGGCTCTCGTGGCATTACGTTTCTCAGGCTTAGGCACCATTCGACACAATGAGCTCTAGCAGCATTCAACTCATAAAACTGCCTCTGACCCAACTTTTGACGACAGGTCGAATCCATATTGTCTCAACAAATTTGCAAACAAAATGGCTTGCTCTCTCTCTCTCATGCTCCCTCGTTCTCTCTGTCAACAAAAACGAACCACGACATTTCGTAAATACTAATTACTCAGCCGGTTATTCAATTATTAGATTGTGGAGCGCTTTGAAGGCTAACGATCGTCTTTGTTTTAAACCGGGCCTCGTTTTCAAAGTGAACTCAAATATAGTTGTTGAATGATATATTAAAAATCGTGGAATTAGATATAAGCGGAGTTGCGTTTACAATTAACGATTTTGAAAGCGAATTTTGTTTTTAACAACGAACATTTTTATAATACCATTCCCGTAGTGCGCAAGCAATTAGTTTTTATATATTTTTTCATTTTTACGTTGTTTCCATTGTCGCGATGAAAAAATATATTCGACTTAATTGACTGTTCACATCCAAAATTACATTTTTCTTCAATATTCGAGGATTAACAATACTTGAAATTTGATTGGGCGATGTTACTTCGTTACTTTCATAAACGTTGAATCAGAGGATAGTATTTTTCAATCACAAACTTATAATTACATTCAGGATGAAAATTGAACGTTGTCGTTTATTGCAAAAACAATAACAAATAAATGCATAAAAGTGAAGAAAAAATAGCATAAATTTTATTATAGAATTTAACGTTAAAGGTCAACTATTCGGCACTGAGTTCGCGTGACGTTATTAAAAAGAATGAAATAAAAGCGAGATGGTTTTGCCACCAAGGTGAAGATTGAAGAGACTTGCTCGCGGTTATTTGGAAACACGAAAACACGTAATACATCTATCATTGTTTCTTCTACCTAAAGACTGATAGGGCGCCATTATCTTCGAACTTGTTACGATCCTTTATTGATAAAGCCGCGTTTATGCTCAAAGTTGAACACCACTCGTTATTCGGAAATTGGTGTTTCTACCTTTCAGAGCGAAATGTCAGAAAGGAGGAGACGTTGAAGGATCCGCTCGAGTCCCACCTCGAACTTGGTAATACCCGGGTCCGGACACCTCGTTGCCTTCGACCCAATCTAGACTCTAATTTTCTTTTCAATGCACGATATCTTCGTTCCGTTTTTCTATTCGGCTGGTCCGAACCAATTAATAATACGTTGATATTCATGATACGACCTTGCTCATTATTGTTTCGACTCGTTAGCTCAAAAGTTGCAAGTGTTTTCGGAGAAAAAGGAGTGGAGCGTAACGAGCTGACGTAAAAACTGAGGGCTCGAATCCATCGTTATGGGTACAGGTAGTGGGATGCTAGTCTGCCAATGTCCAACTGTCGAAACCAGATTTTCTCGTAGCTACAGAACAAATCTATTATCTTGTCTTTTGTCTGCGGTTCGTGCTTCTGAACGTGGCCGAAAATAATTGTCAGGCAGAATCCAATTAAAAGTAAGTAGGTCAGTCGCGCTGCACCGCGACTACATAATCCAACTTCTGCGAACGTTTGTTTCGTTTTTCAATACGTCCGATATTTAAGTTTACCCTAAAATTCTGGATATCGTCTATGAGATCTCAGTGTTTCGAAGCGTATAAAACTTTCTGCAACCGGGAAAATTATGTTACCGCCAGTAAAAAGGTAAGAAATCGCAGGTAACTAAAGCCAGTATCGCTGAACTCTTGGGGCAGTAGTTCTTGTAATCCTCCGCTGGCGATAAAATCTCAATTTATAAGTGTCCCGCCGTTCACAATATCGAAGACCGAATGGCTAGATAGCCATTCTTACTGCGAGGTATATGGTATCAGGGGCGCTGATATTACTTGAAAGCACGCGACTGCTTAACATGCAAATGCATGAAAGCAATGAACTACTCAATACGTTGTAGAAAATTCAAGCGATCGATTTCGCATAGGCTGCTTAAGCCCTTAATTTAAACACATGAGCTAAATGAAGTAAAACTTGGCGCTCGTTCAAAAGTCCGAATGCGAAACAATTGCGAGCATTTTATAGGAACAGAGGGTAACCGAACTTCGGTGGAATCGTCCATGGTGCGTTACGGTTTCTATAAATATGACCAGTTGCGACAATTGCAATTAGTCGATTGTATATGGTTTCCCTTTTGTAATTTTGGTTACTCTAGTTGGTGTCTATTTTGTGATAATGATAAAATGTGTCTTTTGCCTCTACATTCCATTAAGTGTGTCTGAGTTTTTTTTTCATAATTATTGTTTTAATGTATTTAATGACGCTCGTATAGCGTGAATATGTATATAATCTGGAGATATAAGATCGAACTGTATGACATTCAATGTCCGTTAAAAATATAGTTTTCCCAAAATTCGACTGGGCATATATAAGTTTTTTTTCAATTATCGAAGACGAAACGGAAATGTACGAGTCACGAATCAACGATGTTGTCGCTAAATTATATTTAGCCATCGGCAGTAGTCATTAAATCGTTAGATCTGCATTAACTTGAGTTAGTTCACGGGGCACTCAACGATCATTAACTTTAATGCGTTTCTCATGTAACGATCAACATTATTAGAGATTCATTGGCATCGTGCGTTTTGATCTGACCAACCGTTAACCAATAATTTTTGGACTGGCGTTCGATCGAAATTGGTTTAATTATATATGGCACGATGTAAAGAATTCGCGTTGTATGTGTTGCAATTATATGGGGCTAGTAAGAAATTTAATTCATTGAAGATGTTATAACCACCCGCCGAGTAATGCAACACATAGATTGATTAGAGACAAATGTTTTTTTATTTTACATTGAGTTGCTATGTGCTACTCTAATTATTTTATTCCGACATTGACATCGTGATGGATACATTATAAAAGACGCTGAAGCATTTATATTTCGCAATAAAGAAAATTCGATCTTCTGATCTCAATGATTACAATGACATAGCACATTACGGATAATATGAGAAGCATGGTGCTGAACAACTCTTCAAAAAAATTGCATTGACAAAAAATCTCTGATTTCCACTGGCCCTTCTGATCAAATTGATTCATTCATTTTTTCTTTTTTCTTTTCATATGAATTTCGTTCATTTAATGACTGTATTATGATGATTGCCACGTCAATCTTCATTTGTACCAACCTGGGTACTTATATGTTTGATGCCATTTTGTTTGAAGTTAAATAAAATTACTTTTATTTAAGATTAAATTATTTATGATGTGAATAAATTAATCAGTCATTTATGAATATTTAATAATAAATTTAAATTTAAACTTATGTTAACTACACTGAGAAAAATCAAACATGAAAAATTACTATTTATAATACGATCTTGGACTTTTAAGCGACAAATCATAAAATTTGGTCTTTTTAACAGAAAAATTTACGTTTTTTACGTAGAAATTTACTG
>JABFQC010000057.1:0-42565 GCA_022817085.1 Psilanteris sp. ZL-2020
GAGTGGGAATAGGCAAAAGCAGTCGCGAGGGCCGCGAGGGGGGTACGGTGAGACGCGGCTGAAACGCAAGAAGGCACGAGCTATTTCAACGAAGCCTCGGGGTGACGCTTCCCCAAACCCTGTAACCAATTTCCACGTTCCCCACCGCGGCCTCCGAATATCCCCTGCCTGCGATGCGGTGCATTTTAATCCACCCGACCGACGTCACTCTGGAAAACGCCGCGGAATAATCAGCCCGAAATTCGTTGCGAATTGCGTAGGCGGGCGAATTGTCGCGGAAACGCAACAAAAGAAGCAAACATTAATTGCGCCAACGATGAAAACCGGAGAAGGTCGAGGGAGCCGTCGATGACGGCGAAGGTGCGCCCCTGGAGTCGGATTCGGAATCCGAACGCGATCTGGTTTAATCCCCGAATGCTTTTTCCCTTCGACTGCCCTCGATCGTTCGTTTTCTGCCGAACTTACCTATCTAATTGAACTTCTGTTACGGGACGAGCGTGTAAGTTTGCATTCAACGGACAGATATTTAAATGAATATTTCTAGACCGTTCGGCGTCCCGTTTCAAGTCAAAGGATTCGTTGGGAAGCATTGCGACGTGTGTTTCAATTTCGTCGCGCGTCACCAGGTGAACAAAAATCAGCGAGGATAACAGTCATCGAAATGGGATTCCTCGTTAAGATTTGTATCATTATTTGTTTCTCGTCGTCAGAGACGGTAGGCACGATTGGCTGAAATTTGTGCAATTAATACACGCGATCGTGATCGCCAGACAAACTCAATCCCCGCCAAATACGAATCCGCAATGGCAAGCGCACCGAACGGAATTGCAAACCAAATTTGTTAATGTGGACTCAATCGATGGCTCTTCAACCGCGTTGAAAACGGCATTATATGTACCGCGTCGCGTCGCAAATTGTCTTGATTACGAGCAATTAATTCAGTTCAAAGGATCCCCCAACAGGATCCGAACTTCGAGATGACTGATTATCGCATTAGCGGCGGAATATCGTATTAAAACGGGCCGGCGCAAAGGCAGACGCGCGAGTCGACGGCGTACAAAGGCTCGAAAAAAGACTCGCGCGATTAATTAGGCCATTGGCGCGGCGTAATTGCGCGCGTAATTTTGGGATAAACAAGCGCAATTAGCGTTCGCGTGTCGCGGCGGGAAAGCGCGCGCGCGCTGCCATTGACGACCGAGCTATCTCGGCCGCGATTGTAATATAATTTCCTTCCAGCGACTTTATGACCCGGCTATTAATAGTCGCGGTTCGCAAACGCACGCCTAACGCCAGCGCGCCCGTGATTCGAGGCCCCGCACTTGTCTTGCAGGTTTATTGAAACGATCAAGACATCAATCACGGCGCGGAGCGACCATTGCAGCGGCTACGAAAATAACTCGCGATCTAATTACCATTAATCTTAACGCACGGATTATCATTTCAATGGACGAACGGCGATTAATGTATGCAACTGGACCGCGTGGCGATTAAAAATGCAGAACGCGGCGGGCGCGCGGGGAGGGCGGCAAAAAAAGAATAAAGGACAATGAATCACGATTATAATTGCGAATCGATCGGCGCAAATTGATAAATTATAACTTTTACGCTCGCGTTTAGACACGACCGATTGTAATTAATGCTTCAACAGGATCGCGAGCGTTCAATTAAGCCGCGCCAAATAATTGTAACGGGGCGCTCTTATAATTATAATCATCGGGACTTAACGCCGCTGATAAACCAATAGCATTTTAATATCAGTAATTGAACGCGCGTATGCAAATTATAACCACGCGAATATCAATCCCCGTAAGCTCTTTAATGGGCGTAACGAGCGAGGAACGAGCGAAAGGAGCGAGCCCGAGCCGCGTTTACGAATCGCGCCGCGCGCGAAGCCGGAGTGATTGATTTAAAATGACCGCGCTTGCACTTGCAGCGGTGCGGTGCGCGGGCAATAACTGCTGGCAGGAAATGAGTTGAAAAAAGGGTCGAAAAAAGCGACCGGGGGCGGTTGCACAAACAGCCATGTGCGGCACTTGCATCTGCGCCGCGGAAGATCAAAACGCCTAACAAAGTTGCTGTTAATTTTGCGTCGCAGTTCGCAACGTCAATGCCAATTCGGCAATTATTTTACGATCAAGGTGGAACGGCTCCGAAAGCACCGACGGATTCGAACGGTCGCGCATTTTGATCAGTCTCGTTAGGCCGCGTGTTTGCTTCGCAGTCGCGAATAAATGTCGTGACCTTCTTTTGTAATTTACCGACGACAAGAATAACCTAATTGCGATAGCGACGCGCAACGATTAAGAAACATAATGAATTACGTGGAGCTAATTGCGGCGACGCTGCGGCCAATTTTGACGCGATTTGTCGGTCGCAATTCGGTTGTTTGATCGACGCTTAAGCGACTGAACAGGCGTGTTAAGATGAATTAATCACTCTCGTCGGTCGCTCCGCGCCAGCATTATCGAACGGGGCGAGCTTCGACGAACGAAAAACGCCGAGCCTAAACTGCAATGCTCGCGCGGTTCAGTTGGTAAAGTCGAATCGTTACAAATTTCGGGACAATAATTTAGTGCGATGAAAACTTATTTAACAGATTGATCGCCGTCGGTGGGATCCAAATAAACGACCTTAAACTGACGTAACGAGTCGTATCGATGCAAAACTCGTCAATTTGAGCGTTATGAAGAATTATAATTCTGGCGAATGCCCGACGAATGAGCACACACGTAGCGACTTTTCGAGCTATTTAATCGTTAAGGCGTAATGCCGGACATTCGCGAATTTGAATAACTCGTCGCGTCTCGTAGTTGCGTGATTTTTCGACGATTTTGATGATGTTTAATTATAATTTAAGAGATACTGCAAACGAGCCGCGTGTCAATCAAACAACATACATGCCGCGCGTGACCCAGTAACTGAAAAACGGATGACTGTTATCGATGTTTGTTTCCCAAAATTCGATATTTGCGATATTAATTACACGGTCTAATAAAAGCGACGAATTTCATACGTACATACTTTTACTCTTTAAACAGCCACGGCGGCAAACGTTAATCGCTTCGCGCGACCTTTTGGATCGGCGAATTTTGTGCTCGCCGCGCGCCTCCCGTCGGCGTACGAGCCGAGCAAATTATAGTTTGAGTTACCGGACAGTAGTGCGATGCGAGCGAGTGTAGTCTTAGCAGCGTGCGCTTTCTCGGCGGAAAGTGAAACGACAGGCGTAAACGTGTAACGCGTACATTTTGAGCATGTATGTATTTACCGGTAACGTTATCGCCGCGCTGCTGCGGCCACCGGAAAGAAGGCCTGGGCTGCTGCTTGCTTCGCATATCTCCCTCCGGTACCAGCGGAATGGACTGGGCGCTTTTCAAACGGGTGGAGACCACTACTTACCTAAAAAACAAAACCAAACCAAATCGTTATTCAAACCAATCACAAAACAAAATTATGCGAGCGAGTTTGGCGCAAGCAATGAGATCGGAGCAACAATCAAAACGACGACATAAATTGTCTGTGGCGTTAGCAATAAAGGCAACTCAAAAACTAAACCAGTTTCGTTGACGTCGATAACCGCGATATTGTGTCCTAAAAGGTGGTCTAAATGAGCGCCGCTCGGAACAGGCATTACAATGCTTTTATTACCGCCTTTTGTTGTTTGCTTTAAAGCCTGATGTTTGGTATCAACCGTCATGGCGTGATGTAAATGCCCGAAACGCATACAACGTGAATATAGATACATATATGTATATATGATATATATTTATATACGCGCGCGTCAAGGTATAAAACATAATGGGAATATATTTATCCTATGAGGCCCGTACAAAAATATGTGTTTACCGATGTTAATAAAGTATATTTATATTTTTTGTTCTCGTCCCCGGCGTCTGAGCCCACTTGGCCCCTCGCTCTCTCCCGCGTCGTTCCAGTGCGAGTCGTCGTAACTGGCCGTATATCTTTCAAACGTACGCCCTCGAAAGCGGACGCCTTTGTTTCAGATATTTATGAGGCGTTTTAATTCGCGCACAGAGTCGCCCGCTTTGGGGCGCAACGCCGAGGGGAATAACAGGCATAAGGGTGCCCCAATAAACTATCCCTCCCCGCTTGGTCTTTGCACCTTTCACAGCGACGACGAACCGAACGCTCGTTCGATTTCCTCAATGTTTTGCTCTTTTTTCCCATCTCATTTGTCACTCGCCCGTGAAATCATTCGCGCGGCCCCGTTCTGTTCGATTTCGGTGAATAATGGTGACCTTGGGTTTTGGCACCAAAATTACAGACGATGTTTGTGTCGAATCGAAAAAGCGTAAGTTTTCCGATTGAAAGTCAAGCTCGCTTCTGATCAGATATTAACAAGTATAAAAGACGAAAATAGAATTCCTTTCGGAAAAGTGTACTGGGAATAAAGTAAGTAAAAGAATCAAAATTGTTTAGTTGAAAAGTTACGGCGTATACCTGCAGAGGTATATTATGCAACAAGTAAGGAGAGCTGATGTTTCCTGACGAGTGTGAAATTTGCTGTACGATCCGAATGCTTTTACCTGTTTAGCAAACTTCACCCAGGTGTTCTATTAATCCAAACAAGCTGGCGGAGAAAAAATATACTCTGGGGATGGAAACTTGAGATTGGATGAAAAAGGAATTGCAGAACTACGCACGGCGTATAAAAATAAATTAAATCTCGTACGAAATTCACAATAAACGGAAGAAAAACAAAAGGCCGTTAACAGTTCCGAAAAAGCCTTACGATCGCTCCGTATCCAAGTCTGAGAAGTATTAAAATACACGTGTCATAGTTTTATTGATTCTTTTCAGAGCTGATTTCTCCAATTCCTGACAATATGACGCGTTCCTGTAGAGTGCGTCAATATTCGACCTCCGGCAAAGTTGACAAACAATTCAAGGTCAAAGATATTTACTATCTGATTTTGGATTCAATTTGGTCGTCGTTTCCCCTACTTTTCTATGAACGCTTATGTAACCGATTTCGAAATAATAACCAGCAGCTCCTCGCCGTTGGACGACGACGAAAGGACTCATTTCCGACGCCGGTAATATATAACTCGACAAGTTGCATAAATTTGACTTTAGCTGCGGTTTGAGCAGCAAGTGGCGCGGCCGTCGTCAATGCGAACTCGTCACCCTGCAACATCCGAGTGGCTATCATAATTCTCCTTATCCTTAAAAGCCCTCGAACTTTATTTCCCCCGATAAGGCATTTTTGCTGCCGTGAATAGCCGGCAAGATAGATTCGCGCGGTTTTTGCCTAGGAATCCGGGCCACGGCGCGTCTCTCTCTCTCTGTCTCCCCGAGCTTAATGCTAGCAGTACGTGCGGCCGTCTCTCTCGCTCGCACCCCCGCAGAATTGGCCGCCCGTCTCGCTCTCTTAAATTCCGCGTCTCTCGCTTAAGTCGCCGCGTCTCGCTCGCACCCTCCTTAACAGCCTTCACTCTCTAAAAGCCTGGGTGTGATCTATGGCGGGACGTTGCGTCACTCGGGGAACAGATGCAGGGCTCGTATATTACACGGCCATATCTGCGACGGGGAGTGTCGAGGGAAAGAGACGTGGCGCAGCGCGCGGTCAAAAGAATAGCACACGACACAAATCACTCGGCCTTTTGTGCCGCGTCCGATTTTTCCGAAGGAACGCAACAAGACGAGCCTCGTGCTTTCTCACGATGACGTTCGTCATCGTGTCGATCGGCAATGTGGAAACACGAGACATATTTTAAGGGACGACGTTACGGTTTAATTTGGACTCCGACTGAATTATTGCCAATGCGCAAAGAGACGCGAAGAATAACAACGATTCGTAGAAAAGCTTCGCGTAAATCAATCGGTGCCTTTTTGTGCCCCGCATTTGCACGCGGTTTATTAATTATACTTTACGAGCTTCGACTTAATTTCGCGACGAGACGTAACGGCGTTTGGGTTTGGAAAACGCAGTGGCCAACTTTGCATCCTATTTTAAGAAGTTTGCATCGTTTTATCTTTTACGCCAGTTTTTATGACGGACCTTTCTTTCTATCATTCCGCTGCTGCTAGAGCGTTCGAATAACAAACGGCGGTTTATCCGCTCACCTACGAATTAAACCGATAGACCGTTATATTATAATAATAATAATTTTTAAATAATAGTAATTTTACTTTCAATAATAATAATGTTATTTTAAAAATTATGTACATATTATTGAAAAATAAACAAGGCTTTGAGCCAATTGTTTGTAATAATTACATTTATTCAATATATAATTACGCAGACTACTTGTTTTCTATTCGTCCGATATAACTTGCATAGATACTAATTATCGTGATAGACTGTGTTTTTAATTAGCTTTAAAATCTTCTAGATATTTAGAAGCAAAGTGAAACTGCATACGAAATTTGTTTTGTTTCGGAGCACGTTATTGATTAACGTCGAATCAATCTGCTTGAATAAAAAATATGCTTTTAATTTAAATAATTATATAAATAAATATTGGTCCAGTTACGTGTCGGCATTCTTTTAAATTGTTGATTTTATATTGAAGTTTTAGTTTAATTGCAATCAATAATATTTGTTTTTGTTGACATTTTCATATTTCAAATAGTCATGTTTTTGAGCCATAGATTTTAGCAGTTTTTATTTTTCTCTATTTATTATGGCAGTAGTCGATTGCTCATATTAAATACTTGGAATTTCATCTTCCGTTCAACAGTTTAGCAATTGCTCACCGGTTTGACGTTTCCAAATGTTGACATATATGGAAAAAAAAACTAAATTATGGAAGTGAAACTTATTAAACAGAGTATGGAACAAAACAGTTTACAGCGAGGCTATAATAAATCATCATTTTATTTCTTCTTCAAAAATGCTTCCAAATTAAAATAAATTTCTAATTTAAAATATACTTCAAATTTAAATAGGACTTATTTCTACGAATAGTTGATTAAATGTCAGACGTATTTTCAGAAAAATTGTTGATATATTCGGAAAAATGTCCAAATAGTTTATACACTCTTCGCACATTGAATCGCATGCAATAAATTAGACTGTTTAGTCAAAATGTATTCCTTAAATTCTTATGTCAAATGTGCTTATACAACATACTTATGTTCATCTTGTATTAAAATTGATGATAAGTCTTGCTATTCTGTATATATTTCTAACTTTAAAATAATGCACAATTAAAAATTAGGTCAAAAATCGACGAAATAAAGCTATAGAATTATTAAGAAGAAATATCTCTTTTTCACACTCAGAAAAAAATTCCTTTAAAAATTACTAATTAGTTCAGTAGCTGTAGGACAAAATAAAATTCAAAATTCAGTTAAAATTATCGAATTTACAATAAATAATAGGAAATCTTTGTTATAATTTACTGAAATATTAACAATTTTTACTGTTTAGTTGAGTAATATTTAACGAAACTTTCGTTTTTCTCTACAGTTATTTATATTTTATATTATTTCTTTATATATATTTTTACCGAACGGAACAGTAATTTTAATATATTTTAGATACTTAATATGTAAATTTGATACATTAATATAAAACAATAAATTAAAATATTTAATTTAAAAATAGCGTCTATTATCAATGTCATCTATTATATCAAACCCTACAATTGAATATATATATTTCATATATTACACGCAAATATCCTAACTGCCCATTAAGTACATACCAATCGAAATGAAGTCTCTTGAGTTCAAAAGACTACTTAGCATTGTCTATGATATTCGATTACGACTACCATACCGTCTACATTTATGTTTTGCAGTTTGTTTTTTATTTTTTTCAACAAACTATAGCTACATTTATATGTTCACGTTGTTCTAAGTGTATCGCATCTATTAATATCTTATTAAGACCAAACCGTGTGCCGTGGACAAGTTGCAAAAATTCTGTCCATTAAATAGTAACAGGAATGTGATCGATATGGGCACAAAAATAGTTTGTTACGCGTAAATCGACTTTGATGTCGAAATAAAAACCACATACTCATTTCACCGCCCATAACCCGCACGATACTTCTCGAAACGTCCCGAATTACCAAGCCCCGAATTTAGGATATCCCGAGTTATATAGAACAGTGTGTTATAGAAACCATTTATCTATATGCCCAGCGAATTCACGGACGAACCAAAAAATTCATCACCAAAAAGTCTCGCGAGCTGTTCTTTGAAGAACCCTGACACAATGCAAAAACGACCTCTGGCGTGTTTCTAAAATAAATCACGACAATGCGCATAAAAGGATTTGCATCAAAAGGAGCGCGCGCGCCCGAAATGTCCCTAGATAAAAGTGGCGCGCGCAAAAAAAAGCGCTATTGTATTAAATGGCTTTGGAATGAACTAATTTAGTGCGAACGCTGTAAAAAGGAGCGAGCCCGCGTACACGCGTACTCGCAGCGCAGCACCAGCCAGCTGTCTGCTGGCGGCCGGGGAGTGGGGTGGCGGCGCGCGCGGAGGGGGGGTGAGTCCCTCCAAAACTCGCGGCATGGTAGACGCTTCCAGAATCTTATAAATCAGGTCAGGGTTGGCAATGGGGGTGGTTGCGGCGGAGCGCGGTCGGTGGAGCCGTCGCAGGGGCACGAGGGGGCGGGGGGGGGGGGGTTGTTGGGTAAAGGTCGACGCACAACAAACCCACGCCGACGACGAAGATGACGCGGTAACGCGGTGGCGCATGCTCGCCAAGCGGTTGGCGCCAATTCCGTCAACAGCGGCGAGAGAATATTTAGTGGCGCGGGCCGGAGAAGCGGCATCGATTGCGCTCCCAAATAATACACTTTTCGATACTGTACTAATGTCATTCGTTTGACAGCGTTCCAAAAGCGGCGCGCAATTTTCTACGAGCAAACGTGGCGGTACCTAAAGTCGATTTGGATGCGCGCAGCGCGTCACGGTGATATTAAATACGTTCACATAATCACGGCTTGATTACGATGCTTGATCATTCGGTTGTTTACGGGTTTTATTAACCGGAAAAATCACGTTATTGCGACGCGAATATGTGATTGCAAGTCGAGAATTAAAGCTGAAGGCGAACTTTAAGCTCGGCGATGAGTCGAGGCCCATCGAGAGTCGGAACGAGTGAACGAGCGGTCGATATTTTTCATATCGAAATTTCGAAACGAATTAATCGAAATTTTAATTTCATCAAGTTTTTCCTTTTTCTGTCCGGGTACGTACGCAATAAGAACAAACGAGGAATCGCACGCACCAACCCACCGTGTGTTTCATTAAGATAATTATGATCCAATTGAATTAAGTTACTGAATAAATTATCCGGAATTGGACGCGCGCGAACGTACTCATAAATTACAATTGCAAACTGACTTTGGCGTTAACACTCTTTTGTAAACGCGTTTGCTAATTATTTTTCCAATCAAGTGCTAATTGACGCCGGCATTTGAAGCTAATTAATTACGCGATCGCCGCTCTTTATGTCATCAGCCGATCGCTCGCTGCGACCGTCAAATAAATTTGATGGATTATAAACAACGTTAAAGAATTGAGGGTTCTTTCGAGAATGCAAATTTAACAATCGAACGCGTATGCCGCGTCGCAAATTAAAAGCCGGCGACGCTCGTTTTGCCCGTCGTTTTTAGAATTTCCGCGAAGCGCGGAAAGACGTTCCGATATTCTTAATTGTTTCTCGCAAATAACTGCTTTCCAATCGAATTGTTTTCGGTTCGATTGAACTTGAAACGTCGACTGAACCGCTATCCTTTGGCGAGAATTAATTTCACGTCCGCGGCGCTCCCTCTAGTTCTCGTCGATAATTTTCGCGTTCGTGAAAAAGCGACGATGTTTGATACCAACGCCTGACGCTAACGAGGAGCAAAGAAACGTTTGGTGCCGCCACGATGTACGCGAGTCGTCGGGATTATTCGGAAAGAAATTGCGTATCCGCCGAATATGAGCAACGACGTAACTTTTCGCGAAAGGAGGGCGGGTGCGGGTTAATAAAAGCCGAAGCGGGTCGTTGTATATTTCATTTGCGTCGTCGTAAACTGAAGAACTTATGCACCAATTTCAGGACACTTTGCATACATAGTCGGAGCGGGGTTCGCGCCACGTCTCAATATTTGTATCGCAAAATATTTATGACGCGAACCACACTGGTATACGGTGTCTGTCGCGTATGTGCCCGTATTCCTTGGGATCGATATGAAAGAGGCTCACTGTGAATGGGAGGACAAGGATAACTGGAAGAGAAAGACGGCGGGGACGGTGACGAGGGGGGAGGGGTGAACGAGGTTTCGTGAAGAAAAGTAGGAGGAACGGGAAGAGGCTGCGAGGGGCCCAGATGGAATCAGTGCAGTTCGGAATATTGGAAAATGTCGACGGAGGAGGAGGAGATGACGCTAGACGCGGTGCAGGGCGCGCGGGGGTACTATTTATGACGCGTACGTGGTTTCTTGAAAACACTGCGAGATACAGAACGAGAGGATGAGAAAGATATGCTGCGCCTGTCACTCGGCTTTTCGGAGAGACGCTGTGTTATTGCGCCGGTCGAAGTTTGCTCCGCGACTCTAATAAACGGGACCTTGGCGAACGAGCGAGGCAAAAACGCCGCGAACGGGATAAATAATGGAACGCGGAAAGCGGCGCGAGCGAGCGTCCGGCGATTATCGAATGACAATACGCTGACGCGCAGGCGCCGCTTTTAAATTTCGTCCGGTTCGAGTCGCGGCTAAATATACAGGAGCGTTGGGTTTCGGGGTGGGGGCTGACTCGGTGCCCTATTTTTGCCAAACTCCAGCGGGCTTTAATGAGCCGTTCGTTCGCTTGATACGACGACGCTGTCCTTGAGGCGCGCGACTCGTTAATCAAATCGGACATAGTTGCGAGGCTTTTTTCGTTCGGCCAATAAAGATCGCGATAAATTTCGCGCGGCCGATCCGTGGGTTTGGGCTTTTGAGTGCGCGCCACCTCCGCCGATTAATGGCGTCGCCGGGCTCTGGCAGGTTGAAAAATGCGCGATCGGCCTTGATGGACGGTTTCGGGATCCGAAGGAGTTCGCCGGGGGATTAGACACGGAGACGAGCCGCGACCGGGTGGTGGGAGGACGGGCAACTTCGGAACGCGGGACGGATAAAAGTACGACTGATTGATTCATTGAGCGCGCGTGCCCGGCTTCGAATCACTAGAATAGATCCGTCGCGCCGGAATGCCGAGCTTACTAATCTATCGCGCGTCTTTATTGCTCGTCGACGTTTATAAACGCGAACGCGAAACGAACCGCGGGCTTATAAATCGCGCGCAATTTTCGGAGCGCCGCGACGGATGAGTGACGTCGTTGCGGCGCGTAAACAAGGGCCTTTGATCCGGCCCGGCGTCCCACGTGCGAGCTATTCTCGTTGGGCCGAGATGGACGACCTCGCGGACCCACTTCTGCACCCTTTCGGCGCTTTGATCTCGCGCGAATGATAAAGTCGCGCTTTGACTTTGTCAAAACCTGCCATTCGGCGGGTCGCGCCTGATCGTTCACGCGTTCAAATTATAAGCGTTGTAAATGCGCGCGTCGTTTGACCGTTTATTATTACCCCGAAACCGAGCTTCGTTCGGCAAAGGTTGCTGCGCGTTGAAACGAACGCCGCCGGAAGTTGCGACCGCAGATGGGACCGGAATTAAAAGACGAGTTCGGCGCGCGAGTTGGCAGTTGTTTCGGATGCAGGTAATTACATTCGCTTTGGCCTCGTCCGACCGCGCCGAGAGATAGCTCGATGCGAGTCTCGCCGACGAAGGTGTAGCGAAGATAAGGTGCTCATTGCGTTAAAACGTCCCTTGGCGGCCGTCCCGGAGCGTCGATCCCCTCCGCCCCCTAACGCCCGTTACGAGCAACGGATCCGTCCCCCGAACCCGCGCAACCAACCTGACCCGAACTCGACGCTCTCGGCATCGTTATCCAGACTTTGACGGCGTCTATGCAATCTCCCTTCGAGCCATTTCACACCCCGCCGGCAATATTCGCGTCTACCGGGTGGGTCCTAATCACCAGACTTTCGCACTGTCTATACAACACGTTCGGTTATCTCGAGGCGTCGTCAATATTTATGGACGCGGTTCGAATTTAATGCTAATTTTATATATTTGCTAAATCTTGAGAAAACGATAAACTCGCTCGGCTCCGAATTATCGTTTCGTCGTTCTTAAATTTGGAATCGCAAAAAGTGATGGGTAATCCTTGTTTAGAGAACGCGAGTGATTCATTGTTTGCAATTTTACGTGCAAACGTTTGTTTGAAAAAATCGTCTCGACAAATATATGCGTTGGATTAACATTCTTTATATATAAACCGAAAAAATAGTATTGTTTGAAACAGTGAATCTATCAACGATAAATAAAATAGTCAAAATCTGTCAATAATGTTATTAACATTACCTTAAATTGACTTATTCAACAACTTTATTGTCAACATATGACAATCAGATCGCTTGTTCGTATATTAATACTGTTGGTGACTAAGTTAGTCAAAGATTGACTAAATGTGACAAACTTTTTTTCTGTGTATTGCGGCTTTTTAAATAGCTTTTTTAGATAAATAAATAACAATAAATGTTTGTAATAAACGGCAGATAATTTAATTAATAAGAATATTAATGACGACTTCGTATTTTCAAAGTCCAGATGTTCGAAAGATTAACACGCCTTGTAGATACGCATAAAAAGTTCTCGGAAAGAGAGTTACTTATATTAGCTACTTTATTCTAGTAGAAAAAGGAAAAAAACGACCGAAGGGTTCTTGAGTTCATTTCATACCCGCGCCGTCTTGCCGATAGTATGCTAGTACTGGTAATTGAGGTGGACTCTAAACAACCCCGTAGCATGCAAACGCCTTACTGTCACGCCGCCACTTTTGATAGGACGAAGGAAAACTAAGGAAAGTGATTACTAAACTTTGTGGCCATTTACATAACACCGGAATAATGGAATTTTTGCTTCAAATTTAAGACGACAAAATCATACACATCACGATTCGCGCGGTTTATTAAACCAAACTGGCGCGTCAATTCGTCCGGCTTTTTATTGCAAATGTATAAAAATAGCATGTCATCCTATAGGAAACTAAATAAATTAAAAAAAATGTAATATGTAAACATGAAACACAACAGTAGATGGATTCGAAAAAAAACATATGTTGATTGTCATATTTAGATATCGATTCCGCGGCTATAATAAATACCATCGTCTGAGTATTATTTATTAAATAAGGCGCTTAAAAAATATATACATATATACTTTTATGTATACATATTATGTATCTATGCCATTACGCAGAAGCATCGAGATTTACACACGTAAAGTTTACAATGACGCGGGGGATAAGAGCGAAATCGAATTAGATTTTTTTACGCAACAAAGTTTGCAAGTAGAACTTGCTCAAAGTCCCTATTCAGTCCTACATATATACAAGTAATCCAACAAATATTCAAGTTTGATTTAAATTAATAATAAGCAATGTTTTATACCGCAACGCGGAGGAATTAGCCGGCGACGTTGATAAAGCGTTACGCGAAGTCGATATCGTGGCAAGGACGCTTCTATGGCGACGCTTCCACAACGCGGGTATCAAATTTCTTACAGCTACTATGCAGGCGCGTTTTGAAACGCCGGGGCTGTAAACAATCGAGTCAGCTTAAATGTTGCTTTCAAGCGCAGTCCCCGAAATCGTTCATCACCTGCTCCAATGATCGTGACAAATTTATGAGAAACAGCCGCTCGCGCAGTCTGCGAGTAAACAACTCAGGGCTGTCAGAAGCGCACGTTTCACCGAGCAAAGGCCATATTTTGGAAAAGCATTGGCCCGTCCGGAAAGCCAGCGACGGTCGTCATATCGGCCATCAATTTTCTTTCCTCGCGGGAAGACGGTCTTATCGCGGAGCTCGATCGGGACCGACCTCTGCCGGTCTGATTAGCCGAGTCGGGACGATCGCTTGACGGATGGTCGAGAGGGTCTGCGCGAGTTGAAGAGGAAAGGAAACTCGGCATAAAGGAGCGTGGCTGGATGTGAGTTGAATACGCGGCCCTCGGGCGCAGCTGTCACCGACACCGCTGCAATCTGAAACTGACCGCGACGGCTAGCCTCGGTACCGCCGAACCACAACGGCGGAAACTTATACCCGCCTTCCGATTGATCCGTCCTGGCCACTCACCATACGCCAAAGGGGACGAATTACCCGTTCTCCTACCGGACTCGCATCTCACGACCTTATAACGAGGTGTCCCTCGCATTCCCAAAGATATGACACAGGTCGCGAAAGAGTCCAAACTTTGATTCGGTTGGCTGCAAGTGGGTCAGGCTATGCGTCGATAGACTTATCAGCGGACGGCGATTCGTTTCATTCCGTAAGAAATTTCAGGCATCGGTCACGAACCGAAGCCATCAGTTTGCCGTCTAGAAAATTGATTCAACAAAGTTGATTACTTTGCCTTTTTAATGGCGGACATTAGCGGAATGACGCGTGAATTTGAAAACCGATCGGTCGACTCCGCGCGGCACTCGGCTAATCGGACGAGTGAATACTTTGGCAGTATCATTTCATTTGCCGAAGCAGCGAACGGGCGATCGCCAACAAGACCATTAATCCGCATTACGCGTTTCAATTACTGCACGCAATGTTGAGTCTTCAATTTTGCAAATTAACTCTATCCATCCTCCCTCGACTCCTTCGGAACCAGCGCGACTATTAGCCCGTTAACCGTACCCAAATCTCGGCGCAAACAAAGCCACCTGTTCCGCGACTCCAGCCCCAGCCTGGCGGAGCTCGGACAAAGCGATCGGCCGCTTAACGCGCGGATAACTCGGGGACGCCGCACCGAGGCGGATTGACAGCCGCGGAGAGTCATCACGCGTTTGATGCCGTCATCGCGCTGATGATTGGCCGCCATTGGTTGCGTGACGAAGCACTCGGGCGCCGGGCCATTACGCGGGGAAAGCCGGGCCGCGGGGGGAGGGGGGAGCGATCCAGGTACACTACCTGCACGGCCGTTGCTGTGTCATCGCTTTTGCCGAAGCTCCGCTCGGAAATTCAAGCGAGACTCGCCCGGGGCAGGCGGTGCGCCACCCTGGTGCCAGGAATAATAAATAGCGCTCGTGTGTTGCACACAAACGCGGCCAAGTCGTGCCAGCAAAGTTCGGGAGATTGATGGCTTTGCCATGACTGACGTTCCATCAATCACCGACTCTTCGCAAGGTAGTGACCTGCCTTCCCTACTTTTTTACCGTCCCCTTCCCCGCCGACCGACTTCGCCGTCTCGCTCCAGTCTTATGCGCCAAGCCGACACCCTCTCTCCTCTCATTGTTGCTACGTCGCCATTATCGAAACTTCGACTTTTTCGTGTAATACCGGTATCAAAGAGATAATGCGCCGCGTTATCTGGATAATGCGCGTGCTGGCTTTCCTTTGTCAGACTTGGCGAGTTTGTCGATACAAATATGCGTGGTGATAACGCTGGTCAGGAATGTGTTATACAAAATTGGGGGATTGTTGCGCGCTCCGATTTTAAGGCTCGAACTAGCGCAGGCTTTTATTAAGATTGCGCCAGAAAGGGTTTCGAGACCGCGAATCATTCAACTATTGTTTGATCAGATACGTGGTTGTGTTTACTGTTTTCAACGCCAACAAATTGCAGCGCTTTTTCGATGCGTGAATAAATAAGATTTACGCTAGTTTATTTATGATATGGTTAATATTCACACGTCTGGAATCGTGAGCTAATTAAAATTATAGTGATACAATTTTTTTGAATATCGCACATAATTGAAGGTTCCTTTAATTGTTTAGATATCCTTCCTTGATTAATTAATAAAGGTAATTAATCTGGTTTTTATTCTGGAACATAAAACTCTTATACTGATAATATAATTGTATCGAACATTGATTGATTCTCACAACACTTTAATACGAATTATTCATTTTTGTATAATTAAATAATTTAAATTTTACAACTGCGTTCTAATTGTTAGCGCACATGAATATACATAACGCGAATGAACATTTATTATTATTATATATTATTTATATTCAAATTGTAATGCAAGTAACAATGGATTATAAAAAGTATATAAAATAACGTTAAGAACAGTCATATTACTATTATTATGATTTGAATCTCTTAAAATTAAAATTGTAAACTGAGGAAAATTTGATAGTAAATATTATAACGTAAATATAATTAATTAATAAGAAAGTATTTTTTAATATACACAAGTAAGGAAAATGTTACATTTTAAAATTGTGTATGAATTATCGTATAAAAAAAATATATAAATAAAAATAAGAAAAAGTATAATATTTATAGATAATTTATTCAACATTATAATTGTGATTATTTTTGTTGTATACAATACTTTTACAATAAATTTTTTGTAATTATACTATTTTATATAATAAAATATTATTTCGTATTAATTCTTTGAAGAAAAGTTTGTATCCAGCTTCGTTTATTATTTATAATTTAAATGAAATTAAATACTTTTCGTGACCTAAATTTATATTAATATATGCAAAGCGCATTTTGTATACTTTATTTGATTTTTATTACATCAATTTAAATATGTATCACTTCGTATCACTCGATCTATAACGTGTATATATACGTTTTATTTTTACAACGCACACAAATATGTTTATTTAATTTAATACAAAAAAAATAAAATAATAACACGTCACTTTCCAATAGTTTTCCCAATAATTACTAATGTTGTAATCTTATCCAATATTTAAAAACAACAAATAACTTATACGTCTCTTATCTGACGAGTTCCCCCACCTAATGAGTTCTATTTACACCTCCTGTTGCTAATCGTTCAATATTTGGGAATATACATAGAAAACAAAAATATTTCGTTCAAAGCCGACAAGCAGATGAAAGGCTACCAATTTACAACCACTTATGCCTAAACAAACAAACTTCAAGATCCCTTTGTCAAAACTATACGAACACTAGGAAAAGAAGAAAAAAAAATAGCGCCTGACTGGAACTGTACACGAAAACTGCGACATAAAAAAAAAGGCTCACGGAACGACAAACGTTACCAAACGGAAAAAAAGTGCGAAATAATTTTTCCCAAAACGCAGCGGTTCGTAAACTTTGCTCATTCCCACAGCACGTTTCGGTTTATTTCGTTTCATTTCTCACAAGAGCGTTCAATAATTCTATTCAGGTCCATTAAATCGACCTAGAACGAATTCCGGAAAGCGTTACATTACTCTTAAACTCGTCTCTCGAAACCGTCATCATCATCATCCCTGCTATTAATTTTGATGAAAAATCCATCAAACGTCGGACAGCGTGCTGCAGAATTTTTCTTCGGCGCATTGTCAGACGTGAGTTGGCTACTTTTTGAACAACATTTGTCTGAAGCTGGTCCCTTTGCGTCGTATTAGTTCGGCTATCGCGCGGGGAAAAATACAGCCGGCGAATTCGATTTCGATTTGAATTATCCGAACTTCGTGATACGCAGACGACGCCTAAATTGTCGCCATTTTAATCGCTCGACGCAAACGTTTCAGACATTTGTGAGTCTGTTCAACTACAGCTATCGAATTATAAATGCATTTATATATATACGTTGTACATGTAGTATTTGTAGTAGATACGAAAACACATTGTATACGAGACCTTTCTATGTTTATCTAAGGATTTGTTAGAGATAAATCAATCACATTACGTCGTAAGTGGCTTGTAAACAATATTGTCTGCAGATAGATGGAAGAATATGATTTTAAAAAATGATACACAAATATTTTAAAAAAGTAAACTTTTCAATTTCATAGATAAAGATAGTGCGTTTGTAATTACGTACAATTTGTTAGATTTGTTATGCTATAAACTGCGCGGCAAAAATTATAATATTTTTATTATTAGTTTATATTGACGGTACTGTGCTGCGTTGCCAAAAGCCATGAAATTCAAACGGAGAAGCGAGTTTTTGTAGAAACTTTTTACTCGGTATAATGACAATATGTTATGGTCATCACGAGCGAAGCGTAATGGTATGCTGGTGTAATTGCATAAAAGTTACGTCGATTATTTGACATTTGAAAGTCGCGGGGCGTGTATCTCTGACGAAAGATTTCGACAAATCGATTTGGATCGTGATTGGCCTGCTCTCGACAGGCAGCATCTTATTGCCGAGTCACAGTTTCGTGATCGGATCAGAATCGGCCGATCCTATCAGCGATTTTTCTCGCCCAGGCCATACATCGACTGTTGCCTTTCATACGTTTTTCAAGACGGCCAATCAAGTTCGACTGCAACAAAAGCGATACAAATGGTACATTTCATCAATCATATGACTTTTCCCAGTCCTAATTGTTCGCAGTTACTTTTTCGCCGATTTTATCTTCGCATCGTTGCTAATCAGGACTGCGAATACTTGCCCGGTTATGAAGAAATAACATATTTATCAGTAATTAAAACACACGCTTTAGTATTTTAAACTTTTTTTGAAATATGATTTATTCGTCTTTTATCTGCAGATTCCACTGTCTACTAAACATTGTTTAATAATACATCAATTTACGTAGTTTAATTCGTAAATGAAAATTTTTATTTTATGTTTATAGCTTGTTAATTATAACTAATAATATATATATTCTTTCTTAATATGTTAATATTGATAAAATTATTTCTAATTTATAAAATATTGTTAAACGTTTTGTACCGTCAAATAAAAATGTTTTTCAAATGTAATTTTTGCCTGAATATATAATATATACATATATAATACAATGCGAACTAATAATTCAATAAAAATGCGAATAAATTTTCATTATATAACCATAAAATAAAAAAGAACGTCATTCCATTCATATTAATACCTATAATTTGACAAACATTTTGAAAAAATTACACTACACGTAAAATATGAAACGAATGAGTATTGTCATATTTGATCGCATTAAATCACTTCATTAAATGTTCATTAAATTAGTAAACATTTATTTTGTAGATTAACTAATTAGTTAATCCTGTGTTCCAAAGTAACACTTTGTAAAAGATAAGATTCAAAACACTTAAACGTTACAAAAACAATATGACTGTTTTAAAGTTTTGAATATTCTTTGTATTGAATGAATCCGGTTTGCTACTATATTTTCCCTATTTTTCTTATTAAACAAAAGTTTATATTCTGATATATAGAATAAAGAAATTGTATCAGAATTAAATCGTTAACTCCTTAATTGACATGTGATATTTCTTTGAGATTTCTATTAATAATTGAGTATTACTTAATTAAATTATTCACATAACTTTTATGTAACTTATAAATATAGTTTTAGCTTGTAACTATAATATAGATAAAAAAAAATTGCATTGAAACTTGCTCCGCGAAGTTGTATAAGGTTGAAGTATACGAACCAAACACAAGTAAAAAAATCCATGCGGTACTTTTTAAAAGCCGAATTGTGACATTCTTTCTAGATTTATAGTAATTTATCATAGGTATATCTTAAGTGAAAACGTAAATATAATATTTACTGTGTCATAAAAAATTTTTTCCGTTTGTGTGAAAATATTGGTTTTTTACTTATAATTTATTGCATGTAATTTCAAATTTAAATATTTTACTAAAAAAACGTGCTTTGTAAAAATGAAAACTCGTCTCTCATTTTTGAACGTTGCCTAACAAAAATTTAACACGAGTTTAATGTAACTATTAATTATTTCTATAAACAACAGAATATGGAACTATAACACTAATTAATAATTATCTAATGATATCTAATACCTAACGTAATATAAAGATTTAAATTTTATGTATTTATTTACGATACGGACACGGAGTCCATTTTGATAATCAATACAATACGTTAATATAATATAACGAAGATAAATAAAAATAAAATATGCTATAATAATAATTATTGATCAATTTTGATAAACTTAAATTATATTAAGTGTAATTTTATTTCAAACATCCATATAATAATTATATTAGCTTTGAAAACACATACATACACACTTTTAATAATATTCTTAGCTAACCAACATTTATCAATTTATTCAAATATGGATATAATAATACACTGAAAATAGAAACTGACAAACTGAATAAAATGAAAACTACTCCTGATCTTCAATTTGATTTATTTCCTACATTTTGACACAATCGATTCTTAGTGTATATGCTAATAGTTATATGTAAACATTATTAATACGAATATTTAATTTTAATAAAACTCGAGCACTGCATGCTTTTATTTACAATTAAATTTATATTTTGAATTTTTTGAATCCTTAAAATAATTTCCTGAATTAAAATTATACCAGGCGTGTAGCCGAATGCAATTAGCCTCGTCATATCTTACCCGAAATATTTGCATCACCGAAGACATTTGCAGTCAACAATATTAACTCAACAATTGCACTATACACACGCGACATAACATTACGTAAAGCGGAAGACAGCGGGGGCGATAAAGTCGACGATTCGAACGTGTCGAATTACACCAGGCATTTGAGAAGGCAAGAAGCAACTCGATCCTCCAAGCCGGACGCAAAAGATACTTGCACCTGAGCCTCTTACTTTTCTTTGTTTCCTTTTTCCCGTCCCTTTTTTCACCAAAATCCCAGCCACTCAGGTATGCTTTCGTTTCGTCAACGAGGCACTCGTTCATTCATAAGATCATCGCGGGATTATCGTAATTAAATCTCTATACTGAAGACCGAATTCGATTTTTACTACTGAAATAGTTTGTCGGCAATTGCGCTTTATTTGTTATTTAAAGCACAATTGTATTGTTTAATGTGGGATATTGATATTGTGAGAAACAATGCAGCACAAAACCTATTATGCATATTAACAATATCCATCGAGATGAATGGAGTTCGGAATTTTGTATATATTTGAAAAAAAGAAATGAAAATAATACAAAAATTATTAATTTATATATAGCGTGCTAATAACTAAATTGATCTGCATCTGCATAGTATAATAACAACAAGATTACAGTTTTTTCTATCTATATAATGTGGAAAAATTATCAATATCACATATATAATAATTGAATTGAATGTATACATATAAAAATAATAAAAGATGACACTTTATATTATAATTTTAGCGAAATAATAGATTGTCTTGATTGATCAAACATTATGCAAGTCGCGCATATAACTACAACATATACATTTAATTATGTTTCGATAAATATATTTCATCCAATCGAATTAATCATATTAATTTAAAAAATGTATCTACATTCTTTCCAAACGTCGAGTCACAGAATGATCCTTAAAATCTAAATCTATATATATATAATATATATTTACACACGCACGGATATGAAACTAATATTGTAAATGAATCGGCAGGTAAAAAGGGGTTCCCACAGCAACCTGTCCACCAGATCATTAAAGCTAAAAACTTCAATGCACTTGCATTGAACAACTGGCATCGCCATTGATATTTGATCTTCGTTTGCCATTCATACGCATTATCGCCTAGTTTTATCGTTGCGGAAACCAGTTGCGAAAAGCTATCCGGCGTTGAGAGAGTTGGTTGCGAAATCGCTGGACGAAGTTGGGATTCGCATGTTTGAGGTAGGTCTGGGAAAAGAGCGGATATACGCGCGCCAAGCCGGCAAAGCCTTCTACTCGGTCTGTTCCATTCATACGCCGCTGCCCGATACGCGTACGAGATCACGTGTTACGTAATTCACGTACGTGCGAGCGAGTCGGCGGTGCAAGCGAAAAGGACAAGGCTATCGTTTTATAGCAACGACGAAACGTCGTCGAAATTTAAAGAACAAGTGCCCGGGACGTCTCTCCGCTTTCGATTACTCGTGCGTCAAACAAGACGGACAAATATTTGTTTGTTTCTCGGTCCGTTCGGCGCGTTTTATCGGGTCCGTTATTGTTCCGTGAATCTTAAAAAACGACTTTCAACAACGGATAATTCGTTACTTATCTTTGTCGTACCAATTCAAGTTGCAAATCAAATTCTAGGAATTTGTGGTAAAATTCTGACAGGTTTAAGTTTCACGCGTGAAAAACAATACAACGGAATTTGGCATTTATTACCCGTATACTGGTTGTCCCGATTCCAGTTCCTTCAACAAGCTGCGAGCGTCTAATTGAGGAATGGGCCCGGCAACGCTTGCGCCGTAGGAACGGTTGGTTCTTTGAAACAACTTTATTTTGCCTATCCAGTTTCAGAAGACCGCCCGAGGACGTCTCGGTTTTGACAAAGTTTTATTCCGCTTCGACCGCAAATCGATGACTTTACATGGTAGGGAAAACCCTTTAAAATTTGAAGCGAAATCCGAGCCGGCGTTGAGAAATGCCGCGCGTCAGGTGGACAGCACTTTTGTTTGTAAATATCTCATCGCTGACACTAATTTGTCAAGGCTGACCATAACAAAGATCCCCTTTCGGGAAAAAGGATTAGCGGCATAATCTGGTTAGAAGCGTTCAATCAGGCGAAATGAAATTTTAACGACTGGAAAGCCGAAACCGCCTGTTTGTTTGATTTTACGCTTCGTAATGCGACAAATTTCCGAGATCGATCGAGCGTCGCCTTTATGCGAAAGGAAAAACGTTCGACGCAACTTTACGACATCCTTCCGAAAAATCACGCCGATCGGGCACAGTCGATGGGCGAAAAAAACGCGGATAAAAAGCCGACCATCGGCTGTGTTAAGGCGCGATAAGGCGTCGTCTTTATGGCCGAATCGTAAATCGACAACAAGTTTAACTTTCGTCGACGCGAGGTGTGATTCGCCGAATGTATTACAAGGTCGCCACGAGCGACAAAAAACGCTCGGTAACGTTTTCATTACAACAATACCACGGCTTATTAACGATAAGACTCAATTGTGTAAACAAAGGCGAGCGACTAATGTGCCTGCAAATAAATGAACGTCGCGCAAATAGATCACTTCTCATTTACATTCTAATCTAGTCCGTACGGAATTAATCAACCGGCCTTTTTATGACGATTCAAAGAGAATTCGAAGTTTTTTTTTATCACAACCGTCATCCGTTTGAATGTTTATTAATATTGTTTATTGAGGGATATAACGCGACGCTGGTGTGGTGTGTGTGTGTGTGTGAGTGCAAGAATCGGAATAAAATTAAGTAATCGGTTGAGTTAATTTAGCTTTCATTTTGAAAAACTAAATACTTCGTTATCTACGTGCGTATTATGTGATACGGGTTACTTACACTCGCAACAAAAAGTATTGATAATGTTATGCGATGGTCACAAAAAGTGGGATACTCGAATAAATCGAACACAAATGACTATATTTCGTGTTCAAAACAATTAACTCAAATTGTTTTTCCACATTTTTTAATCATTTTTAAGGTACTCTGGTGTGAGTATTTACGCGTACACGTGGTATATCAATCTAGAAGAAATTACTATATAAAGCAGTAAAATAATCAACCCGCATAATAATTTATTAAAATCATGAAAATTTTCAATATATAATATAGTAATTTTTATACATTGAAAAAAATAAATGTGAAAAATACCCATTTCGGTTTTAAACGATAAACCGTCAAATTTACTATTTTCAAAAATAATTCTTTTGGTAATACAGTGCAGTAAACTTCTACGAAAAAAAGTAAAATTTATTCTATTCTATTATCTAATAGTAATTTTTCATGCATTATTTGTCTCAATGTAATATTTTCAACAACAACCCACTGTTACAATTTGTACATTAATTTTTACTATTTATTTTTCTCACTGTACATGAAAGTATTAAAACATTTCAAAATATATATTCAAAACATGCCGTTCGTACATTCATGCCCGCGATCGATAACGCTCATTTTGTATCCAAAAATCTACACTTGCCATTTCGAAATTACAAGCATTTCATCCGCACGGAGCTTACGATTGCTCCAGACCCAATTTCGTGTAATTAGAGAAATAAAGTGAACGAAAAAGCAACGTTAATGAAAACGATATGTATAACGCGGGCTCGTGTTATCGTGTTCATCAAAGTTGTCAAAACGAATTTATTGGCCCGTAAATACAGCGTTTTCTTGGATTTTCTGACAGCGCTGTGGAAACAGCTTGTCGTTGTGTTTGCGCAATCTGTTTGCTCGAAAAATGCCGTCCAGGCCTTTCAAAAACTGGAAATAAAGGAAACCAAAAGGTTTCCTCGTTCGAGAGACATTTTTTCGCGCTGCTTGTTTTCGACGAGCTCGATAAAACATCGACGCGCGTCAAGACGCAAAAAGCAGAATAATTATCGAGGCCAAACGCGCTCGTCAATCGCAATCGATTGCGCGGCCATCAATCAATCGCGTCAGAAATAATCGATGTACGTGACAATCGTAACCACTGCGGAGCAAACAGCAAAACAGCCAATCGATCAAAGCCGAGCGGTCACGCGTCTTCGTGTACGACTGCGAAATAGGAGAGAACAAACGCAACCGCGTTCGATAACGCGCGTATGACGTGCGACGGAAAAGGGTACGTCCGCATAATCGGCCGCGAATTTTTTCAAAAACTCGCGGTTTGTTTGCGGAATTTGAAACGGTTGTTGCGAGAAATTCGGCGGGACGGCGTATAGTTGGCGCTGCCGCATGCAACGTCGAACGGTTATCATTAGCGTGAAAATAAATTTATATTACAAACCGTGTTTATTAAATTCATCCACGTGGGCGTGAATGTAGAAAAAGATACTTTATTCGCAATTAATTAATGCTAAACGCCGCATCGAATCCGGCAGCTTATGCAATCAATAATTCATTAGTTAATCTGGAAGTTATCCTACTCGCACGGGCATAGATCATGCGAAAAAATACATTCTTGCATTACCAATGCACGTCGTTGTTTGCAGGCAATTGATAATCATTTATTCATAACCGATCGCAATCCCTTTGCCCCGGCACTTGTAGGGTCGACAGTTCGTGTTCTGTGTTGCCTACCATGAGAATAACATAATATTGTTTGACAAATTTCATTGTAACTGTGGTTCGTTTTTTTGAGGCATTTAATCGGAAAAGTCGAAAAAAAAGTCCTGACGCTTTGCCATTGCGAGGGGTAATAATTAAAAAATAATCAAACCAATTTATCGGCGGAACAATTATTTGGGAGGGGCAGACAAAGCTGCACGCATTAAGCACAGCGATTGACACCATATATGTATATATATATATGAAGTGCTTGTGATCCTGTGTGTTTATATGTTCAATAATATCTATACAGTTCCTAATCGCATTAAGACAAATTCCACCGGCAATTTGAAGCGTGAATTGTTAATTACAGGATGTTTCGCGATAGTCAAAACCCGACACGTCATTCCCAGGCCAGTTACAAACGTGACGTGACGTCGCTTTGTAATTCGAGACTCGATAATCGCGCCAATTAGACATTATATATTTTGATAATCGATCAGACAATTATGCGATAAGATTTGTCTGTAATTATCCCACGATTTGCCTCATAAGCCGCAGCTTTTTACGCTCGCCAAATCCAAAACTGCATTCAAATTGCTCAAATCGGTCGCTTACTTTTGCGGTGGACAAAAAATTTAAATTCAAATTAAACGAAAAGCAGAAGAGTTCGTGGAAGAACAATCGAATCAAATTTGCTTTCTTTTCGAATTTTGGCAGCCATTCTGGCGTTCTCATAAAATATATACAAAATAATTAGACCAACACCATAATCCTCATTGAAATTCTATACTGACTATAATTTCGTACCAGCTCCGAGCGTACTTTTATATATTTTTACAAACAAACTTTGCAAACAGTTGAAAACAATTTACTTGACATTTTGCATTTCACGTACAATTGAAACAACCTTAAACCGAAGTCAGTTGTCTTGACATTACTCAATAATGCATATCATAAATTATTCGCGGCGTTCAACTTGGTAAAAGGAAGAATACGAAGAAGCCAAAGAGAAAGGGAAAAGAAACGCGAGCGAAAGAAAACCGAATTGAATATGAAAATGCGCGCGGACAATTCTTAATGACCGGACAAAGGTTGGCGCCGTAATTTTGACGCGAAGATCGGTCGCGCGGACGTAAAGGAGCTGTCACAACGAACGCACGCGCACCGACGGAACGTCATTTTCGAGCGTCCTCGGCGTTGCGTTGAGATTGTGAACGGTCCTTAAGGCTCTCCTGCGATCGACGACGTGCGTTACACCGGATCGTCCGCGTGGCGTTCGCACGCGCGTGTTCCTGCTCGCTGATAACAGTGACTAATAATTGTGTGTGCATTACGTCAGCGCATACACGGCGCATTCTCGTCGTGAATGCGACCGCACGCATAGATCATTCTCCCGGTGACGCGTCGCATTCTAAGGCGAAACTCGCAGGACCTACAGCGCGGATTCTCGAACGAGCGCACACGTCAGCTCAGACGCCGGCCTCTGTTGTGCTTTCCAGCGCAATTAGCCATTTGACACAAATCATTAGGAATTCCGAGTGCGCGAGCGCGGCTTCCATTATTTCAGCAATTTTCCGCTTTTCCTTGAGATTCGAATGGAATGAAATGGAATAGCAGGAACAAAGCGGCGCGCAAATTATTTTTGCAACCGCGCTGCAGTAGAGCGGGATTTTCAAATTGAATATCGGGCGCGCGGAGCACGTAATTGCATTTGAAAAGATCAACAAACGCACGGGCGCGGGCGGACCGCGCGCGGTTTTTGTGCAAAAATTGTCGAACAATGTCTTCCGAAATTGGGTCTAAAGCCGCGACAATAATTATCTTGATTTATTAAACACGAGTCCCTTCTGGTCACGAAGTCGCCACATACTCGCTTACAAAACCCACTTAAACTCTTTTAATTACTGCTTATTAAATAATCATAAAATGCGGTAATAAACTAGTGACAGTTAAAGTCGTAAATCAGCGAATATACTGCGGAGACAGGTTTTATTCGCTTCAGGTCTAATGAAATTTATTGAGTAATAATTTTTTACTTGTCACCCCTTCCCCTTGACCCCTGTGTTTACGCAATGCCGCGTTATTAATCATCGAATTATTTTAACCATCGCAAGTACGCGCGTCCGCGATCGCGCTCCTTGAGACCGAGTCGCGCCAATTTCCGACGGAATTTATATGGCCGTGGCGCGCCGAGTCCGTCCGACGCTACTGGAATTGATGATAACGCATTTAAACTCGGCTTGGCGCGATTGAGACGCATTCGGGGCTAAAACGGAATCGCGAATTGCAAAAAACACGCGACATAAATTTACGGGAGTTTAAGAATTATTAAATCACAATTAACCAGGCGGGAGGATAGACGTGTATCCGATGGACGCGAGCACGTAAGATAGTCGGATTTAACGATTATTGTCTATTTTCGAGCGCGAGCGTCAAAGTTTGCTTACATAATTCACGCGAAAAACGTATTCAAGTTTACGCAGATTGCAAAACGCTTCGCGACAGACGGTTGACGAGTTTCAAAAATATAAAACTCGCGTTTTATTTCAGACGCAAAGCGACTTAATCAAATATTTAGCGTTAAGACAGCTGGTGAGTCCAATGAGTCACTTTGGGTCTTAAAACAGTGACGTTTAAGATAATTTTTTCTAGCGTTAGAATCGGGTATTAACGCTTGGCTCGAACGAAGACGGAGCAACCACGTTACGCGTATTTGTCGTGATTGCAGAAAACGACCGGATGACCGGTTCAGTTGCGATGAGCAATAACTCAACATTAATTATTTAATAAGTGCCGTCGTTTATGCCGACTCGAACAGTCTATAAAATGACGCGCATAAAACTGCACATCAATCACTTTAAATAACAGAGAAGAAGTGAATCATTGCTGTCGTCTGATGCTTTTGTTGGTTTCGTTAGCGTCGCTGGTGTCGTTGTAGTAGCAGTTTTTAAATTCCTCCGCGCAGGCGTCGCCGGGTGCATTAAATTGTTTATCCGCGTGGACATCGAGAATCGGATAATTTTGGGCGCGACGTTATTTATACGGTATGCGAGGAAATTTCCAAGCCGCGAGAGTTACGACGGACGACCGTCAAGTTGACAGCTACGGCTTGATCGATGTGACGTCTTAAGTGCTAAAGGCTCGATCGTGAGAACCCGCGAGATAAACTCGGCGAATGACGACTGCCGACGCGAATGCAAGAACGAGTCGCGACGATGCGCGCAAAAAGAATCGCACGGTTTCTTTCGAATGACCCCGCGCGCGCGCGTGCGCTCCAACCGAAATAATTACAGCTGTTCGTTGGTTTCGACCGATCGGCAAAAAGTACCGCGCAGAAGAATCGCCGAGGGTACTGAACTTGGAGCGAAAACAGGCCTGCGTCTTATCGAAGCGCTTTGCGTCTAGAATCGAGTCGCGTTCGCGCTTTGTGTATATATATATATATGTATACACGTGTCGCATTCGAATTTACGATCAAAAGTTAAAACGATTCAATCGTCGCGTTCGGTTCGCGCGGCGTCGAAATGTGGCGGAAAAATAAATCCGCGCCGGTGCGTGATTCGAACCTTACGGCCCTATAACCGTCGCGGTTAACAAAGCATCATTGACAATAATCGAACGAAACAAAAAGTGCTCGGCGAAAAACAAATCGAGCTTTGGTTATTCGTGGCGAGGACGAAAATGGCAGATACAAGATGAAAAGCATCTATCATCGGGAGAAAAAGTCGGACGCCGAACGCGTGTAGTATGCATTGGTTAGATAAATATATATATATATATACATATCTGCGCGCCGACGAGAGAGACACACGGGACTGATCGCATCAACGCATTTCACGATGGACGAGCCGTCGTTTGCTCTCGTTATCGATAATTAAAAATTGTCAAACGCACTTTGGCCGACCAGTTGCAGTATAATCTGCGCGGCATTTGATCGGAGACGCCCTCGGGTCATTTTCAGGAGGGACGGCACAAAAAAATAACCGCTCGGGAAATAGGCAGCGCGGCCGAAAGGATGGGGCGCGGGCTCCCAGCAATGATTATATACATAGCCAACTGCGCGTTGTTGTTGCTCTCATTATTATGATTGTGATTGTCATTCGAGCGTTATTAATTTATATCGAAAACACAATTTTCTGTTCCAGCGATCAAAATCGCGCGGCGTCCGGAGCCTGGCGACTCGGTGCCCCGCGCGAACTTGGCACGCGCGGCGACCAGCAAACGAAATTCGTTATTGTTCGGCGCGTCGCCGGCCCTGATTTTAGACCGCCGCTGTTTCGTCAGCTACCGTTTACAGTGCCTGTACGCAATGTGATTTTGGAATTTGCGAATTGCGATAGCTTCCGCGCGAGCTGACAGTTTCGCTGCGAAAAAGAATATAATACACGCGGCTTATTTAAGACACGAAGCGATGTGTCTACGCCTTAATCGAATGCACATCTTGTATTAAGACAGCTGATTAAAATAAGTCACTTTGTGTCATAAAACAGTAACATCTACACTTAGAAATAATTTATTTGGCGTAAAATAATAATGTTTTGGAACAAATTAAAAAAGGAAACAAAGCATATAAACACACCAAATAAACAAAGACGTGTAGAGTAAATCTATTTTCTTTATTTATTTGATGAGTTTATATTTTGTGTCCTTTTTTCATGTTCTTAAAATTCTAAAATCTTGAGATAAAAGGATCCTTTTAAGAGTAAACTGTGAGAAAAAATTACTATATTATTATTAACAATTTTCATAATTTTAATTTAATAATTTTAAATAAATTATGTGGGTTCATCGTTTTACTACATTATATAGTAATTTGTATTAGTATTCATGTATATATCTCAGTGTTACTATTTATTGAGTATTTTTTCCAAATTATTTGTAATTCCACATTAGAAATAGTGCAAATCATAATTTGCAGAAAATCAATTAAAACAGCATCGTCCGTTCCCCGGCCCACCAGCGGTGTTTTCTTTTTCGAATTCTAATCAGCGCACAAATTGAAAGGTAAACCCGATTATTCGATTAACGGCTTATTTGCTCGACTTTTTCACACCTTGACGTCTTATTTCCATTCTTTGAAGCCCGCTGATTGAAGGAAGCCGGATTGGACTTGCTCGCGACCGACTCGCCGGGGATCGAAAAATATCCCTGGGCATTAGTTAGTGGTCGCCCGGTCCTCGGAATGCAAAAAGAGGCGCGAGCCTCTTGTTTGCAAACTCGCTCCTTGGAAGCTCCGTGCGCCCGTACAAAGGTGCTGTCCGTGCGGGCGTCACAGACACAGACGACGAATTCGCGGAGAAAATGCCAATACCACCCCGACACGGAGCCTGCCTATTGAAGTCCGCGATGACGGAGCCCGTCTGTCAGCAGATCAAAGCTGAAGTAAGCTCTCTTTGTGATGCTTTGCAGAGCTGGTATTTAATTATGTATGAGATCGATATTCGAGCCTTCGGGGGGCTATCGCGCTGCAGCCGTCTCTGTCGCAAATCAGCTGAGCGTCTGTCTCGCTTCCTCTCGCGTGTTTGCATCTGCTCGTCGTCGTTGTATCCGCGCGCTGTTGCCAATATTTTGACCGCGCGATTTTTTGCGTAAACCCGCGATAGTCCGATTTGCGAGCACAATTTTTTATTCGTCTTTAGTCGATAATTGATTCAACGTATGGATCGAAAATTCGATTATTCACTCGATTGTGTTGTAAAATAATTTTGAATCAGTTATGCTTGTTTTAGTTCGATCTTGAAAATGCTTGAAAAAGCTTAAGGTGCGGTTATGCTCTTGCTTCATGACGAGTCAAATTAAATATCGTCCTTAAAATACCTGTAAAAATTACTAAACTGACTTCTACCTCAACTAAACGACTAAATAAAGTTAAACAAACACGAAAAACATTCGTTTAAATATATATGTTAATTTTTTTATATCATTAGTTGATCATTTGACTACGGTCGTTTTAAGAATTGACATAGAAAACATAGAGATAACCGATTTATTTACCAATTTTTATAGAAACTAGACACAATAAAGTAATTATGTTTAAATTTGAATATTTATCAATGCTAATAGAATAAGTTTTAAGTTTTTGAATAAAAGTGTATATTTTGTTTTTGAGTTTCGACATAGTAACTATCAGTTTTATCATTCCCGCCATAATAGGCTATGCTACTTAAGCAAGCGTTGAAATGAAATGCTATCAACAACAACATATATAAATTTAAAAAAAGCCAGTTGTTTTTGAAAAATCGGCACAGCCACTTGAGATGGTTGAACGTCACTGTGCGTTTCAGTTAAAATGCCGAAACCAAATACAAAATTATATCAATACGCTGAACATGAATATTTAATTTGACAAAAACCTTAATATGTTATATCGAACGATATTAAACACTCGCTCGAAAAGATTGGCCGCAAATAGAAAAGGAGACTTAAGAACGTACTCCGTCTCGTCGGCTAATACCTCGGCATAAAACTCCAACGGTTATATTGCTAATAAAAAGCTAAATGAAATTGAAAATTTGGCTTTAATTATTTGATATCGTGTATTCAGGATGTATAATAAAATGACAAAACCCCGTGACTGCGCAATAACCTTTTGGAGCCCGCGTTATCAGTGCGGGTTTTTGAATCAGTCGGGAAACAAAGTCATGACTTGAAATTCGGCACGTGGGCGTAGTCTCGTAAAGATTCTTGCTCGGTAATAACCGAGCAGCCGTCGAAATGCCGCTTTGTCGAGCATCTTGCCAGTAAGCGATGAGATTATTACCTGGCTTTTAATGGACGCTGATTGGCTGTAAACGCTTTGTGTGGCTCACGGCACAGGTGCGATATAAACCACGTGCGTACGCTCACCGTTTCGCCACCTTTATAGGTGTGATTAATACACGCCGCTAATAAGAAAACCTCGCTAATCGCTGCGAGATTACGTTTATTCGCGATGTACTTTAATCTTAAAAGAATATACATTTTATTATTCATTTATTTGTTTTTTCTTGCGAGACGTTGTTGCGTCGAAAATGCAAATCCTGTAGAATTAACCCGAGTAAATAGTTGCTAAACTAATTTTTGCGATGTTTAATACAGATTTAAATATATATATATTTATACGGAATGTGACATTCATTCTATATGAAGGACAATCAACACGCGGAACAAAAATCGTACTTTCATAACACTCGGAATAGATCGTTTAAAATTTAGTAGCACTTAAAAAGGGCGGGAAATTTAAAGGCTTGAATTTCAATTTACAAATTTTTCGTTTAGCTAAATGTTATTTATCAACGTAATTTCCGCACGTAATTCTTTCCGAATATATTCGACAAGGATTTCCACTTAATGAATAATTCGAGGATGTAATAAACAGCGATATTGTACAATAAATCAATTCAACTGATTTACGCATATTGTTCTATTTTTTCCGCAACTACCCTTTGAAGAGCGGCGGGTTGCAAAGTGATTTTTTACGCGATAATAAATTTATTTACGACGCGATAAAACGTACACGTTTTGTGCCGTTATGAGTTTAAATAACTTTCTCCTGAAATCAAAATTACGTTTTTATTATAAGCCTAAGAAATGTTACACAACGATCCGCCACTGTGCGTCAATCGCAAATAATAAAATGCCGCATTAAAAGAATCGGGCGGATGATGCAAATATTGCCAAACAATTTGTCATACAGCGAGACGTCAAGGCTTAATTCGTGCCAAATGTGCGAATCAGTCATAAAGAATCCTGAAAATAGATCAAGCTGACGGAAGAACTATCTTGCTATTATTTGTTAGCCTTTTTTTATCAAATTCGATACTCTATAAATCGGGATTTGGAAATAATATTTTTGACAAAAACGCGTTCGAAAAATTGTTTCGAGTTTTGAAATGAAATGTTCAATGAACGCGCGCCTAACTTTTATGCGATTTGAATACGAAAGTATATTTAAAGCGATATTTGACAACGCGGTGTAACTTTGTCTCGTCTTTTGTAGTTGAGACGCAAGAAAGGACGAAACCTTTCCGTGGAATGTTATTCGATGATCGGTAATTAAAAGAAGTCGCCGCTGGGCACGTTTTATTTCGAGCGCCACGCAGGAAGCTATTATCGGACATTCGAGACACAACAGCGTCTTAAATTTTCACTCAGAGTCGCAAAAACGGGGCTATAATTTACCGACATGTGTCACTCTTCGGCCGAAAAGCTACGGATTCTTTGAATAAAACAGTATATCTATAAGCGCACTCCTACGTAGCCGTGATCAAAGATTGATGGGAAAGCGGGCTCGAGTGGAACAAGTTTTATTTTTTGGAGGACGTTAATTTCAGTCAGCCGGTGATGCAACGACGCGGAATTCGGTTCGGACGAAATTCCACAAAAGTTGAAAAGGAAATTTGAAAAAGACGAATCCTGTCAGCGAGCGCGCCTGATTAAGTGGACGAAAATAATTCGGCCCGAAATTGGGACGAAATAATTTATGGCTCGCGCGTGCGCGAAACAAATAAAAAAATAGCCGCTATCAGTTGAGCACGGGCCGCGCGGGCAAAATTCGTTTTGTCGTTTGAAAAAGGGCCGTTGCGAAACACAAACCGGCAGCAGCGATTCGGTGATTCGGAAAACGCGAAGCGGAGATAACGAATTGGAAATAATGAATTGAAAACAATCGAATTACGAGGACGGAATAAGAATTATAAAATTGCGCGGAAATAATCGACAGGATACCAGCATAATGTTGCGTTTTATGAAACAATATCAATCGTTCTTTATGCGGCCACGAGACTCAATCCAATCAAAACCATTTCGAAATATTTTTATCAGTCTTCGCTCGCGCGCAGATACGACCTTTTTGTTTGCAGTGTATTATTTTCGTTGGAATAACATGTCAATCTTAAAATAAATCGCGCAGAAAACATCCTTCACTCAGACATGCACACATTGTAACGCGCGTAAAACAAAGAAAGAACGAGCCCTTTTGTATTTTCACCTGTCAGCGAAATACGGGCACATTGATCGAATCATGAAAGACGAATCTGCGTCGAAAAGCGATCTCGTCGACAAAGCCGCGCGGATACCCGAATGATCGATTGGCGCGCGAACTGGATCGTCCTGCGGTGCGAGAGCGTGACATTCGGATAACGCAGTAAACTGCGAGAACTGCATTTGCCGCCCGTGTGTTTCATATTGCGACACATCCGCAGATGTTCGCTTCGACTCCATTTCGTTGCGATTTTTTATTGCCGCTTTAGAAAAACAATACACGTGTGGCCCAGCTTTGTCTCTGGTTTTGCGTATTATTTATTCGTTTCGAAGATACGCATAAACGCGCTTCGGGGATCAGTCGCGAGTCATTTTCTTGCGTCTTTATTACGCGCGTTTCTGCTTCGATGGGCGATGATTTGCGCGCGAACGTTACGCAATTATCTTTTTCAAAAATACAATGCACGCTGCGATATTTAATTTCCTCAATTAAACAAAGGACGCGCCGCGTGCGTTTATTTATATTTAATCTATGCGATTAATTAATTTATTTATTTATTTATTTACGAGCAATTCGGCGCAAAAACAAACTCGTTTATGTCGTTACAAAAGCAGTGAAACGTTTTATTCGTTATTCAATTTTTGCTATTGTCATATTTTCAATCATTTTTATCTCTTAACTTGGATGTTTGTTACTCAAAAATGCGTGCAAATGATATTGCTATAATGCAATCCGATAGAGTAATTCGCCATTATGTTATAACCGTGTTAGCGTTTAATTTTTAAAACATCACGATTCAAATTTATATTCTTCGTTTCGCAATATTTAATTACTGTACTTTTAGATAGATTCTTAATACAATTTGTACAATCGACTTGTTTTTAATCAGTTACATCAACTCAATTATAATGTAATTCATTTATTTAATCATTTTCTAGATAGTTTGGTTGATTGAAAGAGATGAAATCAAATTTTGTGACTAATTCGGATTACTTATCATTATTACCTAATTGTGATAATTATTTTTAACGGGTATTGTTCAACTGTACAATAAATGTAAATTTAATTTAGATTCGCTGATTTTATAACTGTACATTTTGAAGAAAGTAAACAAACGGAAAAATGACTGAATAAAGAAGAAACTAATTCTATTTTAATATAGGATTAAAATATTTGATGAATGCTACAAATATTATTTAAAAAACATTAGTCAGCGTGTTTTTTGCACTTAATATCATAAACAAAAAATTACGAAAAAATCGAGATTTATATACATAAATATAAATATATACATGTACATTTTAAAGCGTTCCAACACAATTATGAAACACAACTTGTCACAGTATCGTCGACAAAGCAAGGTGCAACGATTATTAACGTCTTGCCATGAATTTGCATTCATCAGTTTTATTGAAAGTTTCGCTTTAATTCGACGGATAATTAGGAAAACTCGAATTTGTATGATTTATACGCGACTCATTTCCCGATTAATTGCCCGGAATGTTACAAAATCTTGTTACAAAATTAGCTTATCGTTTTAATGCAACATTAATATACAAAAGGATATTTGTTTTCGCAAATCGCGCTAATGCGATCAAATATTTCTTTTATCGTCGAAAAAGTATTTTTAATCGGCTTAATTTGTTTCTCGATGAACCGCCAATAAGACGTAGTTATTCCGGGCCGAAAAAAATGACGATTTCATTTTTGTCAGCTAATTGAATTGACTCGAACGCGTGACATAAAAAAGCGCTTGATTCCGAGCGACGACGAAATTTGTCAATCGCGATAAAAAGCGTGAAATATGTTGATTCTCGTAACAAAACACGAGCTTACGTACCGCAATTAAACACTCGTTCGCGCCGAATCGTCTTAAAATAAATTCGCGAAGATTAAACGCCGAGACTCTCGTTTTGAAATTCATTCCGTCAGCGATTTTATGCCCCGACAATTTACCGAGTTTTGCCGCGCTCAACGTGGCATCAATCCGCGACATTTAATTCGCTATAAATAGCACGCGGACAATATTTCACGCGGCCGTACCGATATCGTAAATTCGCTGAGCAAAAAGTACTTGCGAAAACTGTTATTTTTATGACTGATGCTGCACGCATCGAATTATTAAACGCGACTCTCGAAGCGTTGGCGCGTCAAAAGTACCGAAGGCTTACGACCGGCTTAAAAAAAGTAGCCAGCCAAATCAGATGGCGCGTCGATCGAGCCGCTGTTTGCGCGAATTGTTTCGCTTTATGGCGCGGGCTATGAATCGCGCGCAATTTAGCGTCTCAATTAACGCGTGAAATCGCGCCGATTAAAGACAAACATTCCGACGAAATCCACAACATTTCGACGTCACGCGTTTCCAAAAAAGACGTGAAATTTATGTACATATTTCGTTGTTTTTTTTATCGGCACTTTTTGTCTGCGTGTTTTGTATCATTTCGTGTGTGTCACAGATTGTGCGTTGACAAAGAAGTTCGTCAAAAGATAAAGCGTATAAAGAATGGTCTCCGCGCGTCTGTGTTTGAGTGATAAAAAAAGGTGTGTCAACTTTGAATGCGCGACCGTACGAGACACCAGTGTATACCTTTATTGCCGATATCACTGACATTCGACCGAAAGCACAAAAGACGCTTTATTCATAATCAGTTGTATAGTTATATCACGATAAATCATCGGAGCCAAGCCGAAAAGTCGCCAAAACAGGTGCTCGGTGCTTTTTCGTCCTTCGACTCGCGGGTACGTTTTGTTTTATTTTTTTTTACACGCCGCTCTTCCTTTTTCGGTCGAATTCAATAAAGTCGCCGACGTGTGTCACGTTCCACGATTCGAACCTTCGATGAATTATTCCGGTTGTTTAGACTATTATTATATGTCATGACGAATAACTAGTTTAAAAATTCGGTTGAAACGGGCTTTTTTGAAACTTAATTTCAAATTCTCGCTTACAGCGTACAGGAGTTGTTACTTTCAAAAAACAACTCTTACTTTTGTAGGTTAGAAATACCCGATACTTATTATATTCTTTCTTGCTCTCACTCTCTTTCTCTCTCTTTATCACTTTCTCTGTCTAACTTTTATTACCAACACCGATGACGAAGCGAGGAAATTTATGTGATGGTTAGTCAATTTACAATAATAAATTTGTCGAGATATTCGTTTTCTTTTGTAAGATGGATTTAAAAGCTAGTATTTAATAATACATCTTCGGTTTTAAATTGTTATAAATAACTCTGTTATTAAACGAAAGATAAAACGTAACGCTTGAAATTAGATTAAGTGGTAAATGTCATATTTTTACTCTCGCAACACTATTAACCTAGCAAATGTTCCAAGTGACAAGAGAATCAACTAAATTATAGATTTTTGTATTAACCAAAGGCATTGCAAATCAATTTATAACAATTATATATAAAATTGTGACATTGCTCTGCAAATCGTGTATCTTGAAAAATTCGAGTTGATTTCAATTTTGCTCGCAAACTTTTCACGTCTTATCTCCTCTATCTGTCATTAAACAGATTCGAAACGAGCATTTTTAATCAAAGCATGTAAACGACAATTTGAATTTGACAGAAATTATTTCTAAATAATACACCAAAGAATTAATAATCAATCACAAATGGACTCGTTTATTTTTTATAATCGTCGTTGAGTGTTCGGAACTGTCATTAAAGTTTTAAAAAGGATAGTAAACAAAATTTATAGAAATAATAAACCGCGATTCTTGATCCTGTGATAAGTTATGACTTTATTTTCGAGCTTTAGTTTTACTTCTTTCGCGAATTCGACTAGCCAAACGCAAGAAAATAATATATTTTTCTAAATTGGCGAAAAAAAATTGTCGAACGAAAAGCATTTGCATCACTTTTATCTACCAAAAACAATCACTGATATATATTCAATATTATATATAAATACCAAATACGCCGAGCGACAGATGACGGCCGAACTTTACGCGAGACGTCCAGAAATTCACGAAACGGGAATGAAAAAAATGCGATACGTTAACTGGTTGATTCGATAAAATAATTAGCGCTGCACACAGTCCCGGGTGCACTCGTGCCACGGACGTACCAAAAACACGAACGAATTCATTCACGCGCGTTCGCGTCATTCGGCCACCTGCTACGTGCACCTAACTGCAGTTTTGTTGACACAACCTACGCGCGATAAGCGCGCGCACGACACCTGAAAGAATTTTACGCGGAGTCGTACATCCAGGAGCGCCGAAGTAAACAAATAAGGACAAAAGGCATCGCGTGATCGAATTACGGCATTGCCGAATGCAAACCAGGTCCTTTACTGCCATCAAATTAGATCTAATCCAACTACATATATACTTGCGGCAAATCCTGTTGAAATCACGTTTGCGAAGAGTTTGGCAAATTTGAGGTCGCAATCGGAATTTCATTTTAAATTTCACGGTCTGCTCGACTCGAGCGGTTTGCACAATTTCGTCCGGTGCAAAGTCGGGCACAAAATTGTTTTCACCTTTAGAATTTGTTGGGTATCTTTTGGTTATTCGGCAATCAAATCCACACAATTTGCCGGGTTTCTCGAGCGCTAAGCGATTATCGCCGCCACCGTAAACACGGCGTCGCCCCAGCCGCGTACTTGAGCCGGCCACCTCGCGTAAACACGCCGAGTTCAAAAAATAAACCCTCGTGCGCGCGGCCGCTCGGCCGCCCCAGACACATCGCGGATTGTTTTGATTGGATCCCTCTCGCTTCTCGCTTTCGAGAAACTCGGCGTGGTGCACCAGACTTGGCGCGACGATTGAGGTGTTACAGCTCGCCGCGCGCCATCGTCGGTTCGGCTCGATCTGGCGCAATTTTAAAAGCCAACAAAATACAAACAAAAAGCTGCATTTACGTCGACGGAATAGCTGAAAAAAAGCTGCTACGGGTATGATCCCTTGGTTCACCTTTCGCGCACCGGGACTCACCGGGAGTAGTGGCTCCGCGGGGATTAATCCGTCAGTCTAGTCGGGAAAGGTCACACGACCGTGAGGTCGAAAGGACGCGGTACCAACCGAGTTGGCCGCGATTCACTGTGCATCTGGACGAACAATCCTGCGCGCACCACCGCACCATGTCACATATCAATGCTTGCCCGGCATGTCCGCGGCGGATTACGGACGGCAACCGGATGCTATAGCCATGTGGCCAACTATCCCCGTGCACTTGGGAACCAATCACCAAAGACAGTGACGATTTGCGACGCACGAACGGAACGCACGCCCTCTCACGACGGCAGCACGTGGCGCACTGACGGGTCCGCGGCTCTTACCCCCACCAGATTCGATACCCGCCACCCCACCGTGCGGTAAAATCCCACCACGGATCCGATGCATCTGAGGGCATCTCCGTCGCTCCGGCCGGCCGCGGACGCGGTTCGCTCTGTTCGCGGCGGTCGCCCCGCGCCCCGCGGCCGCGCGCCCCACCACTGGGGTGGAGCGCCGCGCTCAGCCCCCCCACGCCGAGCGGTGCTGCCCCCACCATCGCCCCATGCCACCCACGCCCCCATCCCACCCGAAAGTCCGCCGTTTCTTCCTTCTCGCTCGCTATTTCTCTTACGCATCCAGCGTCCGATGCTCCTTCGAATGGATGTTTTCCTTTTTTCCCCCCGGCTGAAACGCCCGTCCATCCTGACCCCCCGCCTCCTCCTGTCCCCTTCCGCCCGCACGACCTTTCTTTGAGTCCGTCACGCCTTCCTCCAGAGTTCGCTGTCCATCTTCGTCGCAATGCGAACTGTATTTCTTTGAGTTTTTCTGCTTCGTGTTACGAATGAACGTGTCCGCGGGTGGGGACTGGTGACGAGTAGTTGATTGATTTGAGGGATTCTTTTTAATGAAGTAGTTCCCGTGGATGCATTTCATGCGGTGAGATTGATTAATTAATTGATCGATTTGTTGCCGTTTAACAACATTGCATTTTTTTTAACTTTTACTATGCATTGTGTGCAGGTATAGTATTTTAATACAATTTTGTTCATATTTATTAAGTAAAATCATTGAAGGTTTTTGTGAATTGCATTATTATTGTATTTTATAAAAAAATCTCTAATATTTTTAATTAACTGTGATATTATATTAAATTGAAAACATTTAACAAAAGTAAATTTATCGTTTTTATGTTTATTTTTTATTTTAATTAACATTAATTTATGATTGTCGAAAAATTTTATTCCGATTTGATAAAAACATTTGTGTATATTTTATCGGCAAATTAATTTTAAACTATTATTTACAGATATAATGATAAATACTTTTTAGATAATATATATAACTAATATATATATATATTAAATATGTAAATTATTGTGATTATAATGCAGATATACATCATATATATAGAATATGTACCGTACATATATTATAATAGGTTGTTACTAATAAAAATCAACGAATAATGAACATCTGTAAATGGACATTTTATAATAATTTTTAAATAAGTTTTAAATATAATGTCAATTTTTTCCATAAAATGTCAAATACTAAATATGCAATAATAATTCATTAAAATTTTACTTACAAAAATTACATTTATTTTCGACATTTATTTTTATATAATTAATACAATTCAATTATTTAATTTTGTCAGATTGTATATGCAACGGCCCTGTTTAAACATTTTACATGTTAAACAAGAGATAATAAAATAACTTGTCAGTTAAGATTCGAATAAAATAAAAAATTATTTTTTATCCATCACAAAATCAAGAAACTTATATTAGCAGTGCACAAACGAGTCGCTTTAAAACTTCGTTTTTAGCAGTAAATAAAATTGTTAAATTCAATTTCGATAAAAAACAAAAGTAGAAATACTTTAACAGTAATAAATTAAACGAGTTTCTTTGAATCTGTATCAAACGACGAGAATATTATGCACGGATAATCAAAACTCGATAGAATAAAAAAAATATGCTTTAAACAACGAGCACTCCAAACATTTCAATAAAGCAATGAATAACTCTTATTTAGGAGGCGCTAATTAAGTAACTAAAAGTGAGAAACAGCTTGATAATTTATAGTTTTGCAATATCTATATACCATTATTATTATTAGTTCTCGATCGATCGGCTAATATATTTTTACAGCGCGTCTCGGAACGGTTAATTAGTCGTAGAATGACCGATATACTAATGCTTCAACCCAATAATTCGCAAATTTCTTTTCGATTATGTAAAATATCCTCGATGCGCAGATAAATGAGTTTAAATTACCTCTCGAAGGCTAACCTTTGCAGTTCACGCCAAATGTCATCAACTTACCTGAAACAAATGAAAAGCAACTTTTAATAATACAATATAAGAATTGAAGGGAAAACTTATCACGTTAACTAATTTAATTGCGCGCTAAGCAAATTTGCAACTAAGTTATTTTTATATTAAAATATGCTACAATTGCAATGGAATATTAATTACATCTGAAAAACGGAATCATATAAGCGCTTTCATTAAAAGGAACGTCTGAGGATGTTTCAATAAGAGTCGCAAAACACACAGTTCGAAGTAATTGAGTTCTTCAAGATGGAACAAAATGTATCGAAAGTACGACCATCAAGACCAGGCAATTCAAATTGCTGAATATCATGAATTATAAGTAAGTAAATATTATATACGACCATGAAAGCGCAAACACTAATTAGCAAATAATTATAACACGAATTGTAACCACAATATATATATACGGAAATTTTTGGCAACAGAGATGAGTATAACGAAAATAAAACGATGCAATTCCAAACTGTTAATATACATATTAAAATATATAGTTCGCCCCAGTATTATACTTATAAACGGTAATTGTATATTTGCATATTATTTCCGTATTAGAATCATATACTATAGTCATTCAGAGCGAGATATATTTATGGCTCATATATAAATCTCGAATACAATACACAGATAATATTTATGCACGATTGAATCCATCATACATTAAGTATTCGAGCCAAAAAACTGTCCCCATAAATTACAATTTTACACTACCCATTATCGAAACAAAGTCCCGAGCAACCCTTGCCGAGTCCCAATTAAACGTACGCTATTCAACACGATTAACCCGGAACTGATAATCGTTCTATTTGCCAGGCGATCGCGGAAGAGCGGAATGAAACTACCATACAAGTTGTAGCGCAAGAGCGGCCAAACAATGACAGGAGGGTTGTCGAAGGTTTACGCGGAGGGGTGGCGAAAGAAAAGAGATAGCGCGGGAGAGCGCGCGAGAGAGACGGACGCGAAAGAAAAGAGATCGCCGTGTTTTTTCAGCGAGATTTATCACCGAACTCTTAATGCTCCGAAGAGAAGAACTCGCACATGTTCTGCCTCTCGCTCCTTCTGTCTTCGTCTCAGTCTTTCTCTCGGCGTTCGGCGTCTCGCTTTTTTCGGCGCAACCTCTCTCCCTCGCTCGGCGCTCACGTCGTCACCGTTCGTCCTAAGGCACTACATCAGCTCTCGAACTCGGCTGCGCCATTTCAAGTTTCTCGCGTTCGATTCGCATTTGAGTTCCGCTTCGTTCCGAATGAGTTACTGCGCCTAAGTACCGCTTCCCCAGGACTCTTCCGGACGTCCTCACGCGCGCGCTATCCGCACGTGAGCATTTTGCTCGAATATGTCGACGCTGTTAATACCGCGATTTATCGCATCTACATTAGGATTATTGACTCATTTGCCATTAAATAGTTTATCCGTTAAGCAAATTTCTAGGTTATGCATGGGTTATGCTGCGTGTTGGAT
>JABFQC010000058.1:0-42440 GCA_022817085.1 Psilanteris sp. ZL-2020
AATAAACAATAGTTAAACAAGAATCTATTCTTGTACAATATAAACGATATATTACATTGAAAACAAACATTATAATATCTAAAATACGGTTTGTTTGTGAAGGTTATAATTGTAAATAATAAAGGTCAAAAATGCACATGTTTATAAGCATCATAAATCAAGAACAAAAATATAAGTAATTCGGTAATTATTACCATTTTTTATTGTACTGTATTGTCTTAATTTTTATACAACATAATTTAAATATTTTATCTGATGTATATGATAAAATTGATATAAATGTAATTAATTGCTAAAGAATTAACAAATCATCCCGTTGATTATTGTCACAACATTTTTCTTTTGAAATTATATAAATTTCAAGTACGTAATTGAACCGTACATTTCGAAATGATTAATATTTTATAATGCATTGTAACGCCGAGGTTAAGTTACTGAAACTTTATATTTCAATTATAAGCCGTTAAACCATAATACATAACACTTTTGTTTACATTCCTACGTCAATTGTTGCGATGATGATGATGACTAGCGAGACGGACGTTCGCGATTGTTATTAAACACAATTCTCCGAGCTCGAAGAACTGCGTTTATTTACTTTCGGTTCGGACTTTTACGGCGCGTTTCCACGATCTTATCAAATATTCGTTACGCACAAAATGTTACCCCCTGAAATGTTTTGTGTATCATGCCATTTGCCATAAATTTTCATTATTTTTAATTGAACATTTTATTGTGCCTATATCTATTTTATTGCGTTATTTCATTCGCGTATTATGCTTTCGCTGTAATTCATGTATTAATAATATCCTGACACGAAAAATCTATAAGCATAAAACTTTCAAATTACTGTTCGATTGAATGAAATGAAAATATATGACTTTATTGCGTATGGAATTTGTATGGTTTACAACCCGAGGCAAGATGGGCGTCTACTTTTATTTTGTTATGAACTATTAATGAAGTTCGCGCGTTGAAATATGGTTTTTTGTACGCGTTGCTTGCTAACCGTGTGAGGTGGCGCAGTCCATTGCACCAGGCGACTGTAAAACAAATGTCCGATTTGCATTTCCAAGTCACTGAATCATCAAAAACGTTGTTTCCACGTGGATTACGCGTCAAATTGCGTCGCGTTGACGTTCCTTTGTTTGTAAACAAACAATGACCCCACAAAATTAATAATTCCTTTATTGTCCGTGATAATGGCGTCGCCAGTAAAGCATACGTGTCCCTAATATGTCAATTCCCCGCACGCGGTGCGACTCGCAAAGAATTCGGGCTTATTATCCCGGACAGGTGGCGCAGTCGTTATTATCACAATAGCCGCAATAAAACTTGTTGCAGGATTTGCGTCAGAATGGCCGCATTTATTTGCAATTACTTTGCAAAGCATTGAAATTAAATCGTAAATCTCTTGGCGTTCCTAATAAACAGTCGCCTCAACCATCGCGTTGTTTATTGTACGGCGTTTTAAATTCTCCGTTGACCTCCGTTCTGATTATAAATATTGACAGGCGCGTTTCTCCGCGCATAAACAAACAAACCCCGTGTTTGCAAACTATCCATTGTTTGTTGGCTGTCCTTTCTCATCACCTTAAACGACCTTATTATGGTTTCGTTTACATACAAACTTTCTCTTTATACACAAAATTACTACTCTTCACGAACAAACGTTTCGTTTTCGAGCAATACATTGTATACATTTTTGTTTAACGTCTGTCAATGTCATTATTAGATTTGTTAGTGTTGCCTACAAGGAAACCTTAGTTTATAAGCGAAGCATAATTTATACCGAGTCAGTTTGTTTAGAAACAATGCTTTGTACAAACATGATGATGTTTCTATTGTTCAGGGTTTGATTATGAGTTTCGTAAGTTTTGCTTCCAACCAAAACGATGTTTATAAACATTTATCTTTTAAAGGAAGCATTGTTTACAAACAAACGTCTTATTTACATACAATGCATTGTTTATTGACACTGTCGTTCCAATTAATCCATTTATAATGCAAACAAAGCCATACACGTAAACAAAACGTTATACACATACTTTCATTTTTTTTACATATTGTTTACAAACAATGAATTATTCCTAATCATTCTTTTCCAATATCATTATCTTGAATTTTGCAAAATCATTACGTTGGATCTTATCAGTTGTTTCGTTATTTTTGCCCATAAACGAAACCCTATATACAAATTTTTAGTTCACAAACAAACAATTGTTTACAAGCAATCGTCTCCGATCGCAGGTAACGAAACGCGCGTTTCGTCAGTCTCGCTTGCAAACAAATCATTGTTTACAAACAAACTTTTCGTTTACTAACGTAGCGTTGTTTGCATACAATGCCTCCCGGATTACTATTCCGCGCGCTATTATCTGTCGGGCGGTTTTTTGTGCCGAAAGTTAATCCGGACGTTTGATTCGCGTTTCTTGAAATGAGGCTTCGGCGCTGTCGTTCGGTTCGGAACAATGGCGAAAGAAAAATCGTTATTTATTTCAACTTTAAAAGTCAAGTGTAAAATATCTTCGGACGGTACACACCAATCGGACAACTTTTTATGCAAATTCGACGGCTGATTCGAACGTCGGAATCTAACAAGAGGATATTATCAGAAATTAATTTGTTCTCTTGGGATAAAAGGTTGTAATATCTTTCGTACTTGGCCAGCAGTTCTTACCACGTCTCTTGATCTTTACCTATCCTGACAAGGGGAACGGAAAGTACGCCATAAATTATACACGCTCGCTTAGGGGGAGGCGTTGGGGTGTTAGGGATCGTATATGTAACAGTTTGAGATGATACATATATATAAATACATATATATAATGTTTATATGTGTGTGTGTGTGGGACGTACATACGTACGTTAATGAAAAACAATACTCTTCCATATATTTTCATCAGGATAACACATGTTCGCGCGCGTTTCGGCCGCAAACGTTACAATTATTATTCGGACGAAAACAATCGCGCGGTTCGCACTTTGAACCGCGCCGGTCCGTCGGTAATTTATGCCGAAATTGACGATATTTTCTAAACGCTCTCGGGTTATGTATGGCACTCGCGCATGAAAAGATCGTCGAATGTCGTGACCACTTGGTTGCACATATATGCCGAACATAACAAAATTAAAACGAGCGTAAGCGTTACCCTGGAGCTTGCGAGCGAACAGCACAGGTTTAACTTGGCATAGAATGTAGTACGTAGTCGATGGAAGCGCCCGAGTTGGCCGACTCGGATTTATGGGACCGTCATATTTCGCAAGTTGCAAGCCAGTAATTCTTGGCCGTGCGGTGATTTATGATCGCGAATGTCCCGCCTGCGCCATTAATCCTTCGTTTTCACCCCGAATTGAACTTCCACCTAGCATGGTCTGTACCCTCCGCTATGTCACATAGATAACCTCCATCGTTCATCTTTTCTCGCGACGAACTGCTTCCTTCAGTACTGTCATATTCACGACTTGCTTGTCGGCATTGCCTTCCATTACAATTTATAGATAAAACGTCTGTGTATGTGTCATTGAGGTTATAATATTCATCCATAATAAATTACTCATTTGCGTGTCCGACGATCGCCGTTAATATACATTCGGCGCTTATTATGCCGTTGTTGGTACTTTCGTTTGTTGATTGTTTTGTTCTTGTTCACCCAGCGGTTGTCGATAGGTCGTCGCTGATGCTTCTTGATTTGTTGTTGTTATTGTTTCTGTAATATTTATCAAGCACACTCGGTGCTGTTTTTGTTATGATTTTTAAACGTCGTGTTTATTGTTTTGTTTATTTTGTTTTTCATTTTTTGTTTATTTCGTTCTTGTTGTTTCTTTGTTTTGTTATCATAACGGGTGTTCTTACTGTTATTATTTTTGTTTTTAGATTTGTTTGTGCTGTATTGTTTACGTAATGGATGCCAACACAATTGATTGTAGTTAATGTTTCATTTGTTATTGTTTCTTTTATTTCGTCAATATAATGGGTGTTCTTTTTGTTTGTATGTAGTTTTTAGATTTCATTGTCGCTTGTTTTGGTGTTGTTACGTAATGTTGTTAATAAATCAAAATGTTATTGTTGTTTGGTGATATTTTGTTTCAGTTTTAATATAATGGTTCTTAATAGATTAGTATTGTTTTTTATTTATTATAATTGTCATTTGTATTTACAATAGGTGTTTGCTTTTTTTCTTGTTACAATAATGATGTAAATTGAAATCTGTTGTTAGTGTAGATTAGATTATTATAATATTACGATTTGCTATTACTATTAATATTTTGTTCTTGTTAAATTCATCAGTGTTAATATGTATTCGATATTGAATATTTTTTTTAATTTAGTATTCAATTATTGTTATAATTTATATTACAGTGATTATTCATTTTTTATTTTTCACTTGGCAAAATAGCTGTTAACATATATTCGATGTTTATTATTTTGTTGTTTATTATTGCTTTTGTTTTTCATTTATTGTTTCCTGTCCATTTGGCATGTAAAAGGATGGATATAATTGTAATTGATCATAAGACGACAAAAATTCGTGCTATCGTTGAGTTAACGCAAATTTAATTATGCGAATCATAAATGTTTGATGAGTCTTAAACATTAAACAAGTATAATATTAATTATTATTTGATTATTCTCGTCGCGCGAGCCGACGACTGCATTTCGTTGCTCGGCTTGCCTTTTGTTTGTAAATAATTGAAATTGTAAACAAAGAGCGTATAAGAAATCGCGGGGATTGATATTCCAAGAAGACAACGGCAAAAGGACCATCGATTGTGTTTATTTGTTTTCATTTGCACTATTGTTATTGTTTATTTATCTGCGGCTTCGTAAAATTATACTGAAAGAGTGTATAATAATAACATTTGGACAACGCAAACGATTGTTTCAAAAGTTTACGCACTCAACTTTATTCGGTCGGCGTGTTATTATTGTTTATATAAATAAATTTGAATGTCATACTGTTGTTTACCTTTTCGTTCCGTTTTTATTATATAGTCGAATAATATTGTTAAACGCGCGTTAAATATGCATCGGCTTAATGAATACTTTGCGTTATGATAATGTAAAATACTGCCACTTTTGAATACGTAAATTATCGTAAATCGCCGTTATCTTTGGAAACGTTACTTTTAGATAAATCAATGCGTTAATTTCCTCGCCACGTATTATTACACAATTTATGCCGGAACACGATTTTTCAGGATAACAAATGTTTTTCGACGTTTCACGAATAAGTATAAGGACACGGTTGGTTTAAGTAAATCTTAGGACAATTGTATCGGATATTAAAAAGCCGGTGGTAAATCATTCTTGAAATTCGTAATTAACGTCCACGATGTAAGTGTAACACGATAAGAATGAAATAGCGGATTTGTATAAATGCTTTATTACGTTTGGAATCGCATTTGAAAGTTGTTGACACGTAATTATCATTTCTTTATTATTCGCGAAATATAGTTCGTACGCGATGGAACGCGTTTATATATTGATATACTTTTGAAACTGTTTATCGAACACGTATATCGATTTCATGACCGAATGCTAACGCGCGGACTAAAATAATACGGGGAATACAAAAATTGCGTTATGAAATTTTGATACGCTGTTTGATAAATATATTCTCGTCTTTCGGAAAGTTTCCGATAAGATCGATTTTATTATTTTAATGAATGCTTTGTGAGGAAGTGATGTATTGTTTAGACAAAAATGTAAACAAACGTATTTTGCGACTGCCGAGAATTGGTGCGAGATTGTAAACAAAAGAATACTTGGATCGAATGTTTCGATTCAAATTCCATGAAATTTGTGTAATGCAAAAAATTTGGTTTCACTAGAAGAAACACTTTTAATATTCCTATTATGATTTTAATTAGGATTTATATGATTATAGATTGATTATAGTTTCTTATATTTTTAAATTTTAACTGCGTATAATATTTGCACGACAAAAGTTAACAAAATGAAAAGCACAAATCAAAATAATAACGCCAATTATATACACTCCTTTGCTTTTTATATTTAAGCGCATCTGCCTTATTTACATGAACATTATATTACGAAATGCAGTAAATTCTCGAAATTTTTTCAGGTTTGCAATGATTCTCTACAAATGATAAAAAGGACTTATTTTTCACCGTAATTTAAAAATGTAAATTTTATTATTTAAGAGCATTCAACAAAAACCATTTATTAGTATTTAGGGGGGGGGGTGGCGTTTGAATAATTATTAAAGAGTTTTAATTTTGCAGTACGATTATTATTTATTTGTCCATAAATACGGAATAATAATTAAAAAAATTAAATTCAAATGATGTTTTTACTGTTTGATGATATTTCTAAACTGTATTTTAGATTTTTAATACTTACACATATATTTATATACACATCATTATATGTTTATTTATTATATTACATATCAATTTATTTCAACTTCAAAATCATTTTTATTTACATTCCTCACGTTTAATTTGTCGATTATATTATTGTTTTTGTTTATTATAAATAACTTTTACATTGTTTATATTATTGTTTTGTTTTTATTTCATGTTTATTTATGAATTATTCCTTATATCGTGTCTCCATTGTCTTAGTTTAGACCATTGACTTTTGTCTTTTATTTTTGTTTACGGCCTTGTTTACTTTTGACTAGAGAAACGAATAATATTCGTCCGAAAGACGAAAAGGTGTCTGCGTTCGGAGCGTAAAAGTCCCATTTATCGGCATGCGTGGGTCTGGCTTAAAAATGAGAAAATAGTTTCGTTCCGGCGTTAAATCGATTCATAACCCCTAAGACACTTGGATATCAATACATCCTGGTTTCGCTGGACCTTTTCAGAAGTGGCTGCAAATAGCTCCCTCGTGTAAAGCCAATGCGAAGAACATAGTGTCAGCCTTATAATCTCGTATAGTTTATCGGCAGCGAACTCCACGAGTGGTTTCAACGGACAATGGCATAGCAGGTATGCCAACAAAGTGGCGCAAGAATTCCTGCAGGAAATCGGTGCCGGTCCAGTCGTCCCCATCGATCGCTCCAGCCAAGCAAGTTAATCTCGCTCTTGGGATGCGCATCCGGACGACTTCCAATTTGCCATTAATTCGTCATTGTATTCCCACGAAGGAAACACTCTTCCATCCGGAATTCGGCCGCAAACGAAACCCGTCGGACAAAGTGGCGGGAAAGCGCGTCGAAAATGCATCGACTGATGACAAAAGACCCGCGTCGGCGGAGTCGTTTGTTTGAACCCGCGAAGATTGATTCGGTGCCGTCAACACGGTTAAACAAAAGCGCGGAATTGCGACGTAAATTTGCCGTGCAATTTCTTATCGCCGCGGCGAAAAAAGGAAGCCGAAAAGTCTGGCGGCGTAATATGGATCCTCCGCGTAGCGCTGCCAAGTTCAAATGAAAGCAGACAGGTTGTAAGGGGATAAGCTACTGCCGTCAAAACTATTTATATCTCGGAACAAAGTCGACTCGTAATTGGCCTTAAGGAGAAATATCAGCTCTACTTTATCGACAGTGATAAATATATATATTTTTTCGGCTCATTTTTCAACCGCGCGGATACTTTATGCATGAACGCTTGGGCGTGCATTGTTTATCAAGTTTGGCGCCACTTTTATCCCCGCTGTCAAACGCGGTCATCCCGGTTGCAAATTGACAGCATCAATTTCGCTCATTGCCTGGTCCATATTATCCATAATTCAAGTCCGGCCGGTATTAAAGTCAGACTTAACTCCCGTATCTGCACCTCATTCCAGCTAATCCCGGTTCTTCGTGTACAATAAGAACTGCAGATAAGGACGACGCCACTGTGGTGTAATTAATTTCGGAAGGGATCTAGTTGAACCTAAAAAAACACAAATTTGTTCTTATACGTGCGTATTTGCCGTCGTCTTTATCATCATTATCTTCATCATCACGTTGCCACGAAGTAAGAAACTGATATTTTCTTGTAAAGGATTCAATACGAATACATTACATTTATATCAAAAAAATATATACTTGTAAAGTATAAACCAGCCCTGTGACACTGTTGAACATAAGCATTTAAGAAGTGGAACGTCTCACAAGTCCATTCCAATAGAGGCGCTGCGAGCGTTTTGGTTAATAAGGAGTTTATCATTATAAAACCTAACCTAATATAAAAATGCAGTAACAATTATTTAATTAAATTTTGCAATTTATTTATGAACGATCGATTAATTTCTATATAATTTCGTTAGTGCTAAATTTTAATTCTGAATCATATTATCCATTGGAATTTTTGTTTCAATATTTGTTTGTTTCCCAATGATTCAAACATCACACGAGGTTTTATTATGTATAAGAAAATTATAGTGTCACTGGGCTCGTATAAACTAAGTATTATGCAACAACTTTCTTTGATTCTCGCTCTTCATAATTACAGTGCTGACATCTGTTTTGTTTGCGATTAAATAATGAATGCTGCCATCTGTGTTGTATTGATAACTATAGTAATATTATAATGTAAAATACTGTTATTTTAACGATCCATTGCATCCAAAACTTTATATGTCTTATTTATTTAATTTATTACATTAATTAAAATAGTGTATTTAAAATAAAAAAACAAAAAAAAAAATATCAGTTAAACGAATAATTAAATTTAAAAATTCTATCCTAAAACGTACTTTAGTTCGCATTTTGGCGTTATATTTCCATGCTGCCACCTATATTGCTTTTAATTAAACATTGTATGCTGCCATCTGTGGTCAAATTGATTAACTAGTAATTCGATTCCGTAACATAGAACCGTATGGTGATTTATCATCGTGTGGCTACGAAATAAGAAATCGAAAAGACTTCGCCGACACTCAATTGAAATTGATAGCCTCGTCTTAATCTGTTTATTATGTTCTGAAAATGTTCGTTTTACAGAAAAGTAATCTTGCTTTGTAATGCGTCTTTATTTATGCGCGCATGAAAAGCCGTTCATTTTACCTGCGATTAACCTGACTGCTTACCTGTCAACTCGGTTTCCTCGCCTATTTTGATTGCTTACTTGTCTGTTGATACAGGGATGTACCCGACCTATTCAAACTAATTAATTGTCCGCAGTGACACATACGTCTTTTACTGCGCACGGATCATTGTACGCGGTATTCTTTGCTTGTCACTCGTTAGCTCACGTTGGTTTCTACCTTCGTTGGCGCAGTCCCGTTAGTTCATTCACGAGGCTGAATGTCTTACATGTTGATGTGTGGGTGATTTTCGACTTGCCTTCATCGTCAGACGGAACTCGCATTCAGTCGGAGATTCTTGGTTTATACCTTGACGGCTTTTTTCATCCAAATCAGATCGAGTTTCAACATGGCGGCGACTGGCAGGGGTCAGAGACAAAAAGGCGGTGTCGTCGCCACCTGCGTTCAAAGCAATTCCGCTTGCGCAGAGTAAATAAGCATTTTTTTCGTCTCGACATTGAATGCCAATCAGGATTATTAATTATCCTTGAAAGATCGCGACTTTGAATATTCAAAATTGTTTTAATTATTATATCACTTAGCCCCGTCGTCTGCGATTCGCGAATCGTTTGAATCGTAAGAGTCAAGCATATTTGGCGACGATGCGCGCTCGGATGGGTGGTTATGAGGGAACCATGTAACTAAAAGAATGTTTATTGTTTTGAAATTTGTCAGTTTCGAATTTACATTTTCATTACGGGTGGATGCTAATAAAAATCAATATTTCGTTTCAAAACGCGCGTATTTTTCGTTAAAAAAAAGCAAAACAAACATTGTAAATTATTTTTAAGCGCGCCCTCTTTTGTCAAACATGATATTATACACGACGCGGTTCAATTATTCTACTAAAAGAAAGCGAGCATTAATTTTGATTGTTGCTTTTTATGCAACAACATATACGTGCGCTCGCGCGTGTGTGAGTTGCAGTGGAGACTGATTTATTGGCAACGAACCATTAATAAATTGTTTTAATGGCGTTAAGATAGAGAGACGGACGTAGGCGTAGGCGTTCCGAACGATGTCGAGTAATATTTTACCACGTAGTAGCTTTATGACCGCGGGTTACGAGTCAGGAAGAGCCATAACGCCGGTATCTACGGCTCCTCACCGTCTTGTGGCTGAGATAGAAGCGGGTGCCAATTCTATGTCCGTATCGACTCATAAAGCGGATAGATGAGATGTATATTTCTTCGCACGCTGTGAAAAAGGGAGAAAAAAATTCGCGATTTTGCGAACATCGCAATGGATTTACGGCGAATTCATTGCAACGGCCATTTATATTATTTGCGTTATTAACTAGCGTTAATTGCGGCGTGGACAAACAGCCAGCCAGGCACGAAACGCTGGGTTTATAATTGTAAAACTAAGAATCATGGCCGAAATTTGTTTAACGTGCACTTTTTAACGTTTTCGCCGATGCCATCTGTGTGGTTTTTGCATAAATATTTCATACTGCCATCTGTGATTGCAATGATTAACTACGTATTAAATTAATCAATATAAAATATCTGGCATAAATTGTACAATAATATTAATATTCCGGTTTATCCACACAATTAAATGATTTAGAATGAACGAGCTTAAGAAAAATGATCGTTTATAGTTGATCTTTAGTTTCGATGATACTTTTTAACATTCATTCTTAAACATTAATTCAAAAATGATAAAATAGTACTCGAATCGCGTTGAATTCGTAATATTTATTGTCTGCGCCATCTGTGTTATTTTTAAATAAACATTTCACGCCGCCATCTATGACTGCATCGATTAACTATGTACTAAAGTATTATAAACTATCAACGCTAAGTGTTGTAATTTATTTCCGGGTATATAAATACGATTGTGCGATAAGTTTACAAAAAATGTACTTTTATAAATGATCCTTTTTGTTTCGATGACACTTCTTAACATCCAAATACACCGGGGGTCGGCGGAAAAATGCGTATAATTTATTAATTTTAATTTGGACGTGAAATATCTGTTTGCCGAATAACATATTTTTCATTGTGTCCGAATAGACTTGTCGGAAAAGGTTGACGTAATTTATTGATTTTAGTAATTTGTGAAAATTAAGCAGTTTAACAAAATTAATGAAAAAGTCAATAAGTTATGCAAGAGAGATGGCTTATGAAATTTTAACTTCGTCTGCGTTTCACTTTAAGGTGATTTGTCAATGAACGATCAGCCCAATGTTGATAAAATATCAATTTAAATAACGTTTTATAAATAGCTTTTTTACGTATGAATATTTCTACGAGGGAGAGGCTAATGAATATGTTTGATCAAACTCTTTCCAATGGAATTTATTGATCAAAATTTTTCGCACTTCAATCACTCAAGAATTCAATTCTTGTATTGATAAATATATATACGATAAATATAAATATTTATATATAGAATGCAAATCATTTGCGTTCAATCTTGGTTGAATTCACGTATATAGTTCCGTACATCATTATCTGCTTACATAGATTTTTCATTTACATATATATATATATATATATATCACACATGTATATATTTCCAAAATTTATTACACATTATTTCATTAGCTGAATTCGGTCATTCCTGTTATTCTCATAAAAAAGCCGAGCGCAAATCCCTACTATTCAGCATTCTTTATAATTTATAGTCAGCGAGTTGATAGATGGTATTGTGACGCTGACGGGAATAATGTATTCAGATTTGAAAAAGTTCTAAAATATGATACCAGCGACGACGATTTGATTAACTTTTCCAGACGAGCGCTAATCAGGTGTCCCGCGCGAGGTCAATCAAAGGTCACGAAATTGTTTCGACCGGTCGCGAAAATAGCGGCTTCGGAAACGTCCTCGAAAAAACGAACCGCAAAAAGACAACTCTTTGGCAATTAGAAGCAATAATTTATATACAAAAGAAATATAATTCACGACGGTGAAAAGACACAGATACGAAATGGAACAACCTCTGAAATTGTGGTTGTCGTATAAGTTCTCTTGATCTCGCGTGACGTGAGGATGATAAATTAGTTGAGTTAGCCTTTAACTCGCGCGAATTTTGTCTGCCAATCGCTTCAACGCTTACGGTACTTTTAATAGGTAGGTGGGGTAAGTTTCCGACACCACGGTGACGTACGGCTCAGAAATGATGGATCGTCCTGCGTCACGAAGCCATTCATCACTTCCATCTATCGGTCCCCCTTCGTCTTACTTACAAAACAAGGACCCGTCGACGGCTATCCATACTTGTTTCAAATGGTGATTAATGTCGATCAAAATGAATTCTGTTATTGAACCCCCCACACCTCCGGCTTTTCGGAACAAATTTCCCAATATATTTTAGGATAAAAAATTAGAAAAACGCCGTAAATATTGCGGGTCATTAACAAAACGTAATTTGCAATAGTCGGGGCATCAATCGCCGGGTCTTGGGGAAAATGAGATCGAGAGAGATGTATGTACAAAAGAAGATGACGATACAAAAAAGAGAGAGGAATTATTTTTAAATAATTTCTGTTTTGGTAATTTTATTTCAAATTATTCGTTTTAAATAAAATACGTGTATATTTTTCGTGGCGAATTGATTTTATTCGCTGAATAATTCACTTTAACAAAAGACGTATAATGTTATTACTTCCCTAGGGACGTAAGGGAAAAATTAGAAAAGAAATATTCTGGAGAGAGATTGCAATTGATTATGTACGGGGAAATGTTTTATTGAAAAAATTATGATTATTATGAATAGTAATTATAAAATAATCTTACAAATGATAAAATACTAATGTAATATTTTACTTTTTTGAAAATGTTTTATTTTTATTAATATAAACAAAAATACATTAAATGCTTTATTGTATTAATATTTTTGAAAAGATGGAGTCAATTTTTTCTTTCTACAGGAATATAATTGTTTCTTCGTAAGTCAAATTATTAAATGAAATATTATAAACTAAAATAATAATATATAATCAAATTGAAAGGCATTATATTTTTCAAAAAATGTGATATTCATAATATCAATTTAAAAAAAAACTTCATATTCGAGTAGGTTATGTATTACAAATATAACAAAAATTTTGTTTATTTAAAAAAGCAGCTTTATTAATTGTTAAAATAGAAATTACATTTCTCATACTACAATATCATTAATAAATTACATTACAAAAATTACAATATTACTAATAAATATTCTAGAACTTAAAATTATTATATACTGAAATATCTTATTCATATAAAATAATGAATTTAATTCTTATATCTTTATTGGACAAAAAACCGAAACTTACTTACCTCTGTTGTGGAAAACAATTTTTTTAAATATAATTACTTCTGGTAATGACACAATTATTACTATACAATCATAATTAGCTAATTATATAATAATAAACGAAATAATAAAACTATCACAGATATTACAAAACATTCCATTATATTACGCATTATTGTACATTTTCATACAAAATAACAAACTCATCTTCAATATTGTAATTTTTTTAAAATTTTTATTTTCACTGCATTAATTAAATACATTTATATCGCACAGCAGACTTTTTTTCCTGTTCAAGACTCGTCTGTCGCAAAGTGTAACAAAAGTTTGGTTTATGTTATTCAAGTGCATCATTCGTTCGTGAAAAATTTAGTACGATTGTTATTTTTATGCACGTCATCCACTCCATGGCTGAAAATTGTGTGTCCCAAGTGTTAAGGTCGTTAAATTTGAACGAAGCACCAGTAAGCCTGTCGTTACGAATACAATATCTCAATATATATTATGGTTGAAATAATTCAGAATTTGTGTATGCGCACGTGTGTTTGCATATTCGATGGAGCGATAAAAATAAGAACACACCAATTAAAATTGTATTTGTTGACGAAACAAGAAAAAGGGATTATTCGCGTCTTCTAAAGCGTTTCTTAAAATATCCCGCTGTCTTCAAAAGGATATTATCGACTTGAACTCGGTGTGCTAATCGAGTGGCGCGGAGAAAGAAGTTGATCTATGATAAGTAAATAAGGCGGACAAAAGGAAGGTAAAAAATAGTCGGCCAAGACGAAATGAAAACCACATCGAACGCGAGCGAAGCCAAACAACTTGGCAATTTTCGCTGGGGAATTGAAAAAGGACAGTGATGAGGATCGGATTTGACAAGGTGCAGGAATTAATTAGAAATAAAGAAGAATTAAAGTAAGAAGGAGAGTGATTGAAGAATGCATAAGAGAAATTGAAAACAGGTTGGATGAGATTAAAAAGGGGGGAGGGAAACGAAACAGTGTTACATAAGATCGGAAAACGAAAATGACATTAGATCGATAGCGTCTGGTGAAGAAAGGGTGGGCGGATTGGATTCAGTGCAGAAGTTAAATATTAAGGAAAAGTTATTGGCGAGGGAAGGTAATAAAGTGAGCAAGTTCAAAAGATATAGGTGAAAGCAATCAGAATCAATAAGAAAAACTATGTAAACGATGTAAAAATACGTTTGCGAGCAAGGTGGAAAGTCGAGGTATTGGATTTGGACGTTCCTGTGTCGAAAGGATCAGGACTTCTTGCGTGAGTTAGTTCTTATGGAATGATGTTGTGTATTAACAGAAAATGGGGTTCGAGTTGAAATTAAATTGAACGAGAGTTGTCAATAAATATGGTGAAATTATTGAAGTTGTTTTATTGCAGGTAGTACGAAGCAAATTGTAAGGATTGTTTGACGTTTTTCGTATGAATTTAGACGAACGATTTGTAGTTAAACGTATGTTCGCTTTTTTAATAAACAATTTTAATTATAAAATAAGTTATTGTTGTGGATTACAAATAAAGTAAATGTTTACAGATTATAGAAAATAAGAATAACTTTGTGTATAAATAGCAGTAAATTGTAAATAAAAGAAAAGTTTATGCTTGTATACATGTTTGTATAATTTTTTATATTTACTTGAAATTCAAGGTCAATTAAATGATTTATTCGTATTATATTATTTACTTTGAAATATAAATTAATGGAAATTTGAACAAATTAACACGAGAAGACATTTTTAAAAAAGATTTATTATTAATAAAGACACTAAGAAACAACATTATAAAATGTATGTGAGAATCATTATCTTCAAATTTGTGGATCTATTTTTTTTATACACTCAAGATGTTGAAAAAATCTTAAAAAATAGTAACAAGAAGATTATTTTGTCAAATTATAACACAGGATCAGTTTCCAAAATATATGTAAAAAACAACATAACCTATCTCTCCGGAACATTATTTCCCCAAACATTATTTGAACAAATCAATTAACGTCCTAATTAAAAGTTTCAAAGAATAAAGGAACTCTCTTGATATTAGAATCAGTGACCTGAATTCAACAATTTTTCATTGCTGAAATGTTCCATGTTGGAATCAAATGTTACTCGTAGAACAACCCTCGGTACTTCAGTGACCATTGCTATTACAAATGACCAGTACTTAAATCGGGCGATTAGTATCAACGGATCAAGGCGGCCGCAGAGAAGAATCCAAGTTTCCCAACGTGCACCTGGACCTGTTTGCAGAAACCCATTAGAACTTGGAAAACAGCAGGAAAATAAGAGATTGCTTTTTGATAAGACGGCGTATAAGACTTAAGCTATCGATGGAATCTTCGACTTGTTAATATCTGAAATGGTCTTTTTATTCTAAAATCTTTTTCTTCTTTTTCAAAAAGTGGAGGCTCAAAATGTATTCTGTTTTTATTTGCAAACCTTTCTGGGAAGTGCAATGGATGAACAAGAAGATTTCTGTGTTCTCACCCGCAAGACCATTTACCTACGACTTGTCGCTTGATGATAGTGTCGTTTCCCGGAAGGAGCTTAACTTAATGCTTTACGTTCTTGAGCTAACCACTAACCCAGCAAGCAGCTAGTTTGTGATTAAAGAAGTGCGGTTTAACATTTGCACAATCAAAATTAAGTGCACAGAGGAAAGGGGTAAGTAAAATGATTTAATTTTTGTATAAAACTATATATATATGTATGTTCATATGTTTGTTATTTTAATAAAATATATTGTAATAAAAATATCAAATAAAAGAAAAACAAACTAAGTGTGTGTTTATGGTTACATTATTGTTTACTTCCATTTGATTAGCTTATATTGATTGTTGTCAAAGTCAATGATTTTTAACTTGATTCTTAGAAAAAGAATGGTTTGTTGTCATTTTGTCTTTGAATACAAAGAAATACATAACAAAATAATATTTGATGCTTTGCGGATTAACGCAAAATATAATTAAAATAATATTTACAAATTTGATATGAATATCAAAGAGTGATTTATATATAGTCATATGTTGTATGTCTTTTGTATAGACTGCATATGAGTAATATTACTATTCCCATTGTAAAAAGTTTACGTATTTATAAGGTGTTCCCACAAAATAACATGAATGACTTAATTGATTGATCGAGTTTTAAAAATTTGCTGAATAACATAAATCGATCATTGATCAATTGTCCGTGACAATTTTCTGTGAATCGTATACCTTATGGTTACGAATCTTACAAAGCATGTAATATATTACGCATTTCACGTCTAATGATTCAGGGACCGATGAAATTTTATTTCTTTCATCGCAATTATTATAAAAGATGTTTCGGTTCGATTGTTGTTAAATACAGAAAATGATGCATTTAACAATACATGCAAAAGTTGCCGAGTTTTTTGAATATGAGTTATTCAGTTTTTATTATAATATGTGTTAAATAATTTTCACACTTTTTGCTTGTCAGTTTGGTCATTATAACAATAACAAAATTAATCATGTAACATGTTTATTTTGTTATTGATTAAAACGTTTAGTAACAAATAAACATGACCGTTTAAACGAATACATATATATGTATAACATATTTAAATCGAAAATGTAATTCTTAATTATATAAAATAAAATTTAAAAATGTAATATAATGTAATATTTAAAAACGAGCACAAAATTAACCAAATAATGTTATTTGGTTATGTTTCCACTTTTGTTTTTCAATTTAAAACAAGTGAATATAAATGTTAAGAATTGCTATCGTATGTGAGTAGAACATGAAACACGGTTGTAACACACGTGCAAGTGATATTGTTATTATAAGACAGATACATTTGTCTGCCAAAAGACTATGTTTGAAACTTAAAATGTAACAAAAAGTGGAGAAACATTAAAACTAAAATGATTTGAATAGTAAACAAAAGCGCAACCCGAAAAAATGCAACCAAAAATTGGAATCTTCAGTAGTGCATACAATTCAGCGTAACTAAAGGGGCAAGATAGAACAGAGTAGCATATTATTCTGTTTTATTGTTTACATTGCTGCTATAAACATAATAATAATAATAATAATAATAATAATAAAATAATAATAACAATAACAATCGCTTGTCTAATATATTTCATATCAAATACTTCAAAATATTTGTTTACTATTTACATGGTAAATCCTATGTAATTTAAAGCATGCAAACTCGTTGTATTAATATTAAACATTTAAAATTAATATATATGAAACGTAACTTCAAAGTTTTATTACTTGAATTGTCATCACGTTTTAGCGCCGTAAGATAAAAACTTCGTTTCGTCTTATTCTGTTTACATTTGTTTTGTGTTTATTTTGTTTTTCTTATTTTGTGTACGATTTCTTATTTTCTTCGATTTCAACGCTTGACCTTCATTTAACAAGTTTGGAAAATAAACGTGAAAATAAATAGATATAAATATATAATGTATGTTTTGTCAACACGCATAAAAAGTTCGGGACAGATATCGATACATTGTTTTGGCAAGGCGGACATGTTGGTAAGCGCGGACTTCGATTTGTAGACGTTGAAATCAAATTTGTCGGCAGACTGGGCACTTTTCTCCCTCGATGAATAATATAACATAAGATAAATTAAATTTCGCGAGTAAACAAACGAAATGTTCCTTTTGTTGCATCAATGGATGATTAATTAAAATCATGTGACTCGGATTTTTCATTTTTAAAATCATAAATAAATACTTATCATATACACGCAAAAGGCAAAATATAAAATTTAGATTCCCAGAATTATTGACTATGCAAAAGGATTTAAATACCATGTAATAAACAAACAAAATTATTTCTTATAATAACAATAATAATAACAATAATAAACATTTCTATAGTTATTTATACATGTAACTTATGTATTTAACAATATAATATTTAATATTATTATTATATTTAACATTATTATTGTTCTTATTGTTATTTTTACTATTATTGTTATTATTTTTATTGTTATTGTTATTAATATTACAAGTATTATTATGATTCCTATAAAAATATTAAATTTTGTGTCTTATTCGTTGAGGCTACAATTCACGCGAAGAATATTCTTATTATTAAATTCTATAGGTTTAGTAATGACAATATTAAATTTCAGTGGACTTATTTTAAAGGGAATAAATTTCACAAGTGCAATATAGAAAAACTATATATAGCAATACAATGTCGCAAAAACGATCGCTGTGTTTTATCAACGGTTGTAATATTGGGTTTCGCAGAAGCTGAACAGAAAGAGCTTCGCTCTGATTGGTGCGGTTGTGTCACACCAAATCGTACTTTAAGATAAGTAAGCAAGACAAAGGCAGTAATATTCGAGTAATCCGTGACAAAGAAGGAAGTAAAGGTCGCGACAAAAAAATGTACAACAATTAAAGTTTCTTGACAAACCGAATCAAATTGTACGCTTTGAGCGCTGTAAATAAATAAATTAAATGCAGAAATAAAATAAATGAAAAGAAAAACAAATAGTAATCAAAATTTAAATGACATTATTTCATGAATTTGAATTAAGAATTTTTATAAACGAATAAAAATTAATTATGCATGTTATTTAAGAATTTAAGAATTCTTCTTACAGGTGCTCGTTGTGATTTTAAATGCATAAATCATAGAAATTTGGATTTCTAATTAAAAAGAGTTTAGCAATAAATAGTCGCACGGCAATATTTTTCGTCCATTTTGCAATATCAGTATAAACGTATATAAACGATTTTTCACTTATTATTTGTCAACACGATACCACTGGTGGCGGCTGTAGCAAGGTGTATGACATCTGTATTGTACGCGTCACGTTTTCAATTTTCTAGTGAACGGTCGCGAAGTGCTGTCCCAGCCCGCTAAATGCATTGACAATGACGTAGTTCGCCGGTTAGAGGACGGTTCCCCTTAACTAGAAATTGAAATATTGATCGGTTCATGCCAATTATAAGTTTGACGCGATGCTAATATCGAGACGATTTGTCATTGAAATTTGAATCGCTGATAGTAAAAAACAATCTGTAATATGACACATAGTATATTTAGTAATGCGCTGTCTCTGTTCTCGCGTCTGAATTATACTCTCGATCTGAGCAATAAAATGCAGTATTTTAATTGAGAAAAAAAACAATGATACGGTAAGATTGGTTGTTATTATTTATGAATCTGATAAGACAATGTGATCAGATGAAATGAAAAATTACGTCTTTTAATATTTTTACTTGTACGGTTTGGCTATTAATGTAGTTACTTTATTTTAATTGTAACTTCGACATGATTAGTCGTTAAATGACGTATAATGACCTTTGTAATTGCATTGGAAACATTGTGTTTATTTTTGTTGCTGTTTTTATTGTCTCCATATTTGCTTACGACTTATGTTTTCAAATAAAAGAAGATGCGGTTTGTTTACAAATACTTTTTGTACTTCATTAATGTTATTATAAATATTTTGGATTTAGAATTTCAATTTTATCTTGAATGATATTTTGAGCGAGTGAGTAACATTATCGGTATTCTATTTAAATATCGAAATTACTCACCTCTTTATTTATATATATATATATTAATAATGAAATTTCTTTTTTATTCCTATTGTAAAGGGAGGCCGTAGAAGGCTCTAAAAATCGATTTAATTTTGCTCTATCCAGACCGATTAAAAGGAAAATTGCAATTTCTTTGGACTTTCGTCCTATCTATAAAAAGAAAGATATTTTCTTTCTTTGAAATAGGGGGGAAGGTAATAAGAAATTCTATTTTTATTATTCTAAAACTAAAGCTCAGCTTTATTCTACTTTACCAAAAATAATTAATTGAAACTTTCAACTTTCTTAGTCTTTGCGTAATAATAAGTTATATTTACTCCTGATTTTTGAATGGAGATTGTTAGACTGCTCCAAAGATCGTTGTTTTAAAAGTGATAAAATAAATTCAACTTAATGTAATATTTGTATAATTAATAATACTATTTTCAAAGTTAATTAAACGTTTATTATAAATATAATTGTAATTATGAATAAACATAAATATGTTGATTAGTATTTGTATTATTTGTAAAGGTTAAATGTAACTAAATAATACTAAAGAGTAATATTAGTATTATTGCTTGGTAATATAGGATGTTTGAATGGTAAATTGATAATATTCAAATAAAATAATAAAAAATTTAAATTAGGATATATTCGTAATTAATTAAATAAATATCATTAAATAAGAATCAATTACTAATTTTATAAAACAAAAAAAATTAGTACTAATACTGTATTCAGTATATACTAGAATTATACTAAATCATACTAAAATTACCAAATTGCTAAAAAGTATTTTTTGATGGTATTATGGTACCATTTATTACTATACTTTCGTCGCTGTAAAAGTATTAAATAACACTAACTAATATATTTTTATGTATAATACAAAAATTATAGTATTAATAATATTTTCAGTACAATTCCTAAAGCTATTAAACCACTAAAACGTACTATTTCTTAGAATTTACAACGCCACACATTCGTGGGTTTAGAATTAGTATCAAATAACCCTAAACGGAACCATTTTTACGAAGTTATGAAAACAATTGATATTAGTACTATTTTCAGGATAAATTTCCTAAAATCACTAAATTGCTAAAAAGTACTATTTGCTAGTATTATGGTTATACTTATACTATACCATATACTATACCATGTATTGCTATACCCGCAAACAATGCAAACAATTAACGTTAATAATATTTTCATTACTAAAATTACCAAACCACTCAAAAATGAACTATTTATTAGTATTATGGTACCATTTATTGCTGAACTTCCGTCGGTAAATGTCCACTCGAAAGTAACTCTCGTGTCCAACATGTGCACATAATAATAATAACAATAACAAAAATAATAAAACCGACAAAAAATGACCACAAAAACAAAGGTATCGAACGATATTGACCCCCATTGTAATACCCAAAGGTTAACGATAGCCGAAGCAGTGTGCTGAAAGTATAGATTTTTTCGTGTACCTTGCCACTTGATAAAACAATTCAGCTGCGGAGTATTTTCGCTACAAAATGAGCAAATCCATAAATAATGTCAAGAGAATGCCTTTAAAATAGTACTTCATCAATATATCTAAACCGCTTTGAAGTTGATGCGGAGAAAATGACATGCAGTTAGCCGACCAAAGATCAAATGAGAATATAAGAGAATGCCGTGTTCTGACAGATATAAATGATGACGGTGAACACGAGCAATGATTGAATGGCCTGTGGGCCTTGCCGTGGAGATAGTCGCGTCGAGAGTCGGTCTTGGCTGTGAAGTTACCTGCTCTCATGCGTTTTTATGTCAAGTCGAGACAAGAACCGTCGGCCGATACAGACAAGAAGAAATAAGGATCGGTCGGGAAAAGATAGGAGCAGACGAGGTGCGCGAACGGTTGCACAAATGAACGTTCCAATTGAAACAGCAGGCTATTAATTATCAGTATTGGGCTTCTGTTCACCCGTTTCGCTTTCATGATTCTTTATCGATGCCGATCGATCTTCAAAGAGGCGGCGGTTCTATCGTCAAATGTCTTGATACATTCTACAAGTTAACGAACAATAGACACAAACAATGACTCGGTTTCTGTCGGTGTGACTCTGTTCCGAATAACGTTAACATCCGAACATGAATTTTCTGCGTTCTGGTCTCCTCAAATAAACGGCAAACAAAAATGGACTGCCAATTTTTGTCATTCGACCGGGACCGGCGAACAAAGGAATTTATACTTTGCGCAAAATCCATTTGTAATTGCGGGTGAAATGAGTGCGACGGGTGACAGTGAAGGAAGGGGGTGTGCGGGGCTTTTTGGAGACTAAAGTAGGGGGGGGGGGTCGAGGATAAATGAAAATGTCGGAAAGGTTAGGATTTTTTGGTGATTGGAATGGGTATAAGTTTGATTGGTGGGTTGGACTTGTTTACAGTTTGGCCTGATTTTTTTGGAATACGGAATGAAGGTGGCGTTTCTCATGGTATTGGAATTTGGAAGGAGGAAAAAAATTGGAATTTGGCATGGCATTTGTATGTGAGGTTTTAGATGATATTGGGAATTGGGGTTTGGAATGAGATTTGAATTTAAAATTTGGCATGAATTTGGGTACTAGAATTTGGAATACGCAGGATGTTGTAGGGATGAGAATTGGATTTAAGTGAAACTGGGAATTATACGGAAAAAATGATCTATTAAACATTACTATACTTTCTGGCATTGGTAATACCATTGAATAGATGTTTAGAAAATTACTATACTATAATAGCAAATTTTGTTATATTTATATAGTAAAATTGATTATATAGTATAATAAAAGTAGATCAAATTTTGACGCATTTTTGCTATATCATATAATAAATATTGTATTATTTGTATAGTCAGTTTTTTAATATCTTCAAAGCATACTTCGAACGCCAAAAAGTATAGTAATTTATAATATACTTTTTTTCCGTGTAGAATTATGGATGAAATTTTAAAATTTTGAATGTTCTAAACGATATTGGAAGTGGGAATGTGGAATTATTTCTGTATTTAAAATAAAATGCATTGAAATTTATTTTTGCAATATTGTAGAATTAGAAATTAAAATATTATGCCAAATTTCGAATTTCAATGTTTAAATTATATTGGAATTGGAATGATATTGAAAATATAATATTTATGAAATATTTGAAATTGAAACAAGTTTTTAAAACATAAATAAATAAAGTGTAATTTCGAATAGAATCAAAACTATTTAAATAAAATTTGGAAGAAAAATGGAATTTAAAGTAAGACCGAAATATAGAATCAGAAATTTGGCACAAAATTTGATTCTTTAATGGCGAATGTAATGTTGAAATGCGAATCCCAGATGATTTCCAATGTTCACCATGAAATTAACCCCAACCTTGTATCTAGACTACCAAATAGGGAGCGTCCTCAAATGTATATTTTATTCACTTATATAGGTAGTACTACTTGAATGTGCAGGTTTCCAGAATACACATGTTAGCATTACTTAGAAATATATACCTTACTTTTGCATTGTGCAATGCTATTGAGTTTTGGATACATTTTTTGCTTTTCAGAAAAAGCGTATATTTTAAAAGCATCAATCAATTATACTTTTCTTTATTTTAACAAACATATAAGTATAAATAATTCCAATAAAGTTCTTTAGTTCAATATATAGTTGACAATGTTTTTATAATTAATACGATATTTGAATCACCATGAGGTCCATGTAGTATTAGTCTTGTATTCGATGTAATCGTTTTTGCGGTATACTCGCTTTTAGTGAAATAATTAAACATGAGTCTGTTTCGATTTCAATTAGGATTTAAAATAAATTTAATTCAGCTATTAATGTCGAGTCATATTAAAAATAACTTGTTTAATATAGTTAAATTTAATATTAGGTTAGAATAAAATTTCAGGTATAATTATATTTATTAATAATAATTGAAATTTTCTAATTTTTTTAAACATTAATAATAAATTAGTTTACAAAAAATTTGTTTGATAAAAGAGTGAATAGACAATAGAAGTATAATTCTGCTCGTTATGATCTCATCGTTGTAAAAATTTTATATCAACTTGTAATATATATCTTATATATTTTAAATTCACATAAAATGATATTTATTTTCACGTTGAACATATATAAAAGTTGAACCTACTTGAAATAGGTTAAATCACTTATTTTCAACTTTAACATCTTCTTTATTGTAATATTCAATGTTGAAATATATAAATATATATAAAGAAGAGTTACAAAATCGGTTGCATAAATCGTTTGCAATTATTGCGTCCTGAAATTGTATACAAGTCATTTATGAGAATTTAAATAGATCCATAATTGAAATTGTTACATTAATAACTGATAAACTTTATGAATCGCACTAATGTCAATTACGCAAGTCGGTACAAATGGCTAAATAGAGATACATGAATGTTTGCAATGTATACCATAATAAGTCAGATATGGACCATGTTGATATGCTCTGAAACAAACGGATGTAATCAGATATACGGATTAGGTTTACATAACCCCAAACGAGACATTAATTTTATTTTTTTTAATTCGTGAAAAAAATAATTTTTATTATCAAAACAAATTCAAACCACGATCGGAATTATTACACAATCGATAAATTCAGTTTGCATTAATTGTATTTCTATTTGAGACGCGACTTAAATCGTCAATATATTTTTAAAATTACCCTTTGATTAAGATCCGATGAAAACGATGCTCAAAAACAGCCCTGACCGAAATCTGACAAGGATATAATTCATTGACGGATTTGCAGCAATTTTAGAATGCTTTTGTTCGGGTTCCATATTCTTCACTTAAAATGCGATGTTTTTGAGGATTTATGCTTTTTTGTAAAATAAATACGCATATTCATATCAATTTTTATTATTTATTTTCAAAAAAATTAATTATTTTTTTACATAATATTACTCTTCATTAATTTAATGAACTTTGTGTTACTTACCTGCTATTAATTAACTTCATACAATGAACATATAATATTTTGCGACATTTCCGAATGTAAATATTAACGAAGCGGATTTTCATAAAGGTTGACCTGAGCAACATTGGTTTATTTTGCGTTTTTGTGACTTCAATTACTTTCGGTCATTAGAAAAACATTAAAATTCTCCATAATGCCGTTATTTCTCAGGAAAATATATTCCCGCGAACCAATAAACACCGTTCTTTACACAATCCACGATGTTTGTAAAGAAAAATAATAACTTTAATTAAGAAACAACAAAACAATATGTTTAGTAGCAAAGCAGTTCTAAGAATACAGCAGACCGAAAGCTGTTATGATTCGTAGAATTTATATATGCAGGCTCGACACATTACTAATTGAGATTCAGCGGTGTACTTAATGGTATGGAATAACATGAATTCCAATCTGAAGAATGGCTTGGCGAAATATGGAAAGCCATATATCGTCGAGGTAAAATCACCGAATATTTCACCTCGTTGATCCGACCGAGCTAACACCACCAACGGTGCCGACGCTGTTGTCATGAAAATATAAAAAGATGAAAAATGGAGCCTGGAAAATCACAGGCGAGTCATTTTAACGTAATTTGTATAAAATAAATATTTCTCGTCTTTATATTGAAAAAGCGAAAATTTGGAATCCGTTTCGTTGTCGTATCAATTTGTAGGCGAAACCCGCCGAGCTTATAACACAATTTATAATACACATTAAACATAATGGTACACTAAACGAAGTTTTATTATGACATAAATATATGTCTAATATAAATCCCATCGGGCGAAAGTAACGTGTTAAATAATTACGGGATAAATTATGTGGACTATTTTTTTTTGAACCATGTTTTTTATTATTATTTATTTAAATCCAAAGGAAAAAGTATTGCGTTTGAAATAGATAAAGGACCGAAGATGAAAATTGTGTAATAAATATGCTTTAATTTTGTAAGAGCTGCAGCACTCCAACTGTTGAAACCTGTCTTTTATAAGAGGTATAATACAGCGACGCTGCGGAGTCGGTTTGCAACTGGGTGGGACCCTGCAGTACTAACCAGAAGGTTATGTCGAGGACAGGGATATGACACTTCTAAAATATTACATCCTACGTTCGTTACCAATAAATTTATTCCGACAGAGGCGCTGCCTGTTATTAGTCAGGTCACGTGGTGGTGGGAGTTCAAACCACAAATAAGATTTAAAATTGATTCAGTTTGCGCTTTGAAGGTGAAAGTAATTAGAAAATAAGAAATGACTAGTGATCGAGGTATGAAAACGAAGATTACAATAGAATGGAAATTAAACGAAACGAATTTAAATTTTTGATTCTTACAGTCAATCGATATCATCACAAGAATATTTACAATGTTGTTTGTTTATTTCAGTAAAATATGTATTTTACATGTAAACAATACTTTCCTTCAAAAACAAGATCAGAATTATTTTTATCAATGACCTTCAAAACAAAATAATGTGTAATTGTTTACATTAAAAATTGTTTATCTTCGAGAATGCTTTGTTTGTGAACAATATTGGTTCAAAACAATGTTTAACACATTTCGAGGACAAGATTGTTGAAATTGAACTGCTTACTAATCCGTTGAAATCTGACTGAACCAAAACAACACTCGGATGGGTGACCGAATGTTTTTTCCGTGCGAACCGTATTTTTCAAAGCTCTCTTTGTGGCAGTTATCAATAAACGCGCACTTAACCTTTTTTTATTGCCAATAAAATCCGGTAATCCAGTTTTTAATGGTTAAATAAATTCAGTGACGCAATACGCAACGACATCGCGCAACAATTACAGGACACCGAGTGTAAAAATAGCCATCGAGTTCTGGAAGGAATACCCGCGAAACTAAATAAAGCGAATTCCTCGCGTATCTTTCGATTATGGCCGGATTTCCAAAGCACGGTCAGGTGGTTGCAAAAGAACGGATTATTGAATACATTTTGCCAAGGTAACTGCAGATCTAATTTTCGCTCCCGATGTTTCAAGCCCTAAAAGGAAACGATATGCTGAGTTGGTCTCGTGGTATTCAGAATTGACTCTCGAAAGGTTGCCGTGTGTCAAAAGAAATGTACACAGGAAAAAGTGAAGAAAGGAACAGCAAAAAGCCTCGAGACCAGTTACAAGTGGAATGTTTCATGGAACATCTGCGGTGTGGTCATATAGCCTAATTTGAAAGAAAAGCTGGCATAATACATTGCAGATCCCTAGGACGAAATTCTGAAACTTTTTTTAGGTTAGGTGTGTGGTATTGTATAGCATTTGTGACTACTATTGAATGTGTTGTGCTTGACTAATATGATGCTTTTTAATATGTAATTTTGGTAAATTATATATATTATTTAATATAATTTATATCAATGATATATAATAACATTGAAATTTAAAATGGTGTTTGGAAAACGTATTACTATAATTTAACTTAAAAAATACAGATTTTGTAAACGAATCGTATCGAGTAATAATTATTTAATAATTAATAAATCTCACTTATTATTAATAATAAATTATACAATAAAATCCTTAAAATGTTCATAATTAATCAAAAAATGCAACAAATACTCGATTATCACAAAATTATGTTGAAGAGAAACAAAAATTGTGTACGAATGTCAAAAAACCTCGAAAATTGTTTAAATTATTAACCGGTAAATCATATTCAAATAAAATTGAGTAAGAAAAAACGAATCACCTTTTATATTTGACGATTACGCTTGTATATAAATATATATTTATATACACGGTACCTTTTATATATAATAAATAGTCATTGGCATACAATATACAGTCCATTAAAATACATCTCAAGTATCAATCACAAATTTAACAAATTATCCAAATTTTTGACGCGGATGATTGATTCTGATGATTTATATCATTATAAATCATTCAGAAATGCATTTTTCAAATCCGTTCCTTTTTACAGGCCGCGCAGTTATAAATATAAGAAACATCGAAGCGTACATTCGACTGTGTCGACGATTAATTCAATTTGTAAATTTTTAATCGCAATTATGAAATATGAGAAACCACATCCTGCATTATTTTATTATATAAACTCAAATATTCGTGCTTTCGGTGGTTATTGGTCTTTAGCGAGTAAATTAATTATTAGTATGATCAACCACATGTCACTTAGTGGCAACAAAAAAAATGTATCATTGATCAGAAAATGTACACAATTTTTTTCATTTGAATTATAAATTAATCGAAAATAATGTCAATAATAACAGGACGTTTTTACATCGAAACAATTTAAACTTACAGTTAACATTGCAAAAGAGAAATCGAATTTAAAAAATTGAAATATGAATACGTAAAATAAAAATTACTATCTTATATTATAAAGAATGTTGAATTTTAATGATATTTTTAGTAATCAAGGATTTAATATACAAAATTATAATTATTTCCTTATTATTATCTTTATATGGTAATAAATATGTTTTTAAATAATAAATTACACAATATTAAATAGGTTCGCTAATGTTTTTAAATTTTGTATCTTTCTTTAATGGAATAAATATTATATATAAAATAATACAATCAAATAATCGATATGATAATTTATGAATTATGTAATAAAAAAAGTTGACTTTTAAATTGTTATTTCTAGTAGATTTTCTCTTTCGTCACGATAGCTTAAAAGATTAAAAATGTACTATTAAAATAAGGACTACTTCAGAATCGACATTTTCCATGATTATTTATCAAGATTACAATTACGTGATATACTATTTAAGTAAATTAAATAACGATCTTTCTTTAGTTATATATCATAAATCAATCTTCATACATTTGATATTTTGTAATAATTGAAACTTTACAAAATAAAACTCTATTATTTCATAACATTGAAGATCAATCTATTTAATTCGTTACTGATATAACAAACTACCATTTATATCTTCGTTACGTCTCTACATCTTGCAATATTCGGATGGATAAGGGTATATATAAAAACAAGAAAAACACATTTTTGCAATAAAAAAAATCTTTATTAATTGTTACAATAATACTTCTCATTACATTTGTATTTTAGTAAAAACAAAACTAAACTTTACTTCAATACTTACCTTCTTCAGTTCTAAACACCTCAACCGTTCGATTCGTTACAAGCTTATCCCGCACTTTTAACAACTACGCAATCATAAGTATCAACACCCCCTTTATAATTGCACTCACAATTGCACAATGCACAACCTGTTCCACGAATAAACTATATTCTACGCATAACCACCGAACTTCACAATTATTTCCCCGTTCGTTGATGCGCGCGAAACATTCGCATTATATCCACTGAAACAAGCCATTCATTATTCCGTTAAGCATGGCTCGAATTTTCATTTGCATCGTCTCCCAAACCCTTCCAATTAACCTCAAAAAATGTCACCACCCATCATCGTCTTCTTAATCCTCCCCGGCCCCTCTCGCGCAACTCAACTAATTCCCGCCACTATTCATCAGACATCAAAGCGCTCGCCAACGAAAGCACAAAGCGCGCCTCGCAAAAAATCATAAATCAGCGTTGCAATTGCTCGCGATGTATCGGATATTTGCCTGCGTCTTACTTAAATCAATTGCGCCCGTCGGTCGTATTTCAGCGTCAAAGTTGGCTTAGACGACTATATTTCGGTTCGGCAAAATGCGAGTTTGATTAGTTCGCCCGAGCCGTCTCCGCGTTGCCAAGAAACGGAATCGCTAATTGCCAGACTGCGAAGCCAATAAAGCTGATATTTTTGCGCAACATCGAGACGACGTCAATCAACGCACGTGTTTAAGAAGCGATACTTGTATCCGGAACAGAGTCATTGATTTCATCCTCAGTAATTTAACTTGAAAGGATCTATCTAGAGTGATGTCTATGGATGAATTATAGATGCTCTCTGCTGTCACGCATTCAACGGTGATGTATGACTTGGCGGGTGACGGTAGAAGCCATCCTACCATCCAACCAGCCATCCTCGATGTATGGCCTGTTAATAACAGCAAGAATGAACGAACGAGCGGCTGCGCAATGGATATACAGCAGATGCCCCTCTAGTGGATAGAGGTCCCCTTTGTGTTTTATTACAAATGATATGTCAGTCCACGATGTATGGGCCGCTTTTATCTGCGGCCTGTTATTGATGTGCTACATTGTCCTAACGACTCGCGAGAGTAGGCAGGATTCTTGATAGACACACTCAAAGATGTGACCTTTTTCAAACACACTGTTTACAAATTGTTTTTAGAGCGAGACCAAATACTTTTTAATGCTGCCATTATACCGTCGAATATGCGTAATCATGATTAGCCGTTTGACTCGAGCTTGTCGATACTCCGGTCCCGGCTTTGTGCGCTGGTTTCGTCGGTTTTTTAATGGCTCGGTGTGTGCTCGGTGGGTTCCGTTAGTTGTCGTTGGGTCTTGCGGAGATGCTTGTTGTTGTAGATTTAGCTGTTGGTTTTGTTGTCGGCTTTGTCACCCAGCAGTCGAAAAACACTTAAATCCGTAATTCAAAAAGCTTCGAATTGGTCTTACGTGCTGTTGCCAATTGCAAAATTAGAATATGTGTAGGTTTATAAACAAACACTTTCCGAATCGTAGTCAATTGGATTTGGTCCGAATGTACTGCGGTTGAATTAGTTTAAATTGTTTAATATGAATTGAATACATGGGATTAAATGTTTTTAGGTGAATCGTTGCAAAGTGATTATATTTGTAGGTTATAGTGGTTGATGAAAATTTGTTTATTATGCGCGCACGCACAAAATTGAGTAAAAGGTCAACTTGTTTGCAAGAAATATAGTTTTTTCATTCAACTTAAAGTAGATTAAGGTTTAGCGTTTTTTTTATTTTATATCACTTCGATTTTATTTCCAATATGTTCACAATTATAATTTTTCACTTATAACCAATTTACCTTTTGATTTGATAAGCTGTTTCTTATTTACAAGATTGCAATTTAATATAATTTAACATTATCTATATATCAATTCCCAAACTTATCATATTATTTCCAAACTGACAGTTTAAATTATAAATTATAAATTAAAGTTTTAGAATACGAAATTTGAATTGTATTTAATTGCATAAAACTGAATTGATGAATTGATCTTTGACTGCTGTGTAGATTATATTTGGGAATAAGTTAGTTTGGGTAATTTTTTAGTTGTCACTAGTTCTACATTTGGTTGTTTATTGTAGATTTTGTTAGGTTTTTTGATATTCTTGTAAGCATTTAATAGTTATTGTTACTTTTTCTTGTTTAATTTTTAGATGTTTTTATATATTTAATTATAAAAATATGTTTGTTTTGATTGTATTAGCCATGATTTTAGTTGTATTAGCCTTGATAGATTTATACCTATTTTTCTTGTAGTTTATATCTATTTTATACATTAGTTTAGTCACATTTGTTCATCATCTTAGGTATTCTGTATCAGTTTAGTTTATTTACATAATTTTTCAGCTTTATAAATGTCTTTCTTTATTTAATTCTTATTCATATTTATCATTAATAATAATTTTCTGTAACTTTATTGTTCTCGTCAGTTTTAACTTATTTATTTTTCATTATCAATTTTGTGAATTTATTTATCTTTCATTTATTTAAAATGTTTTTATTATTGTCGTTTTTTTGCAACATTCGCTTGGTTAATTTAATATAAATTGGTATGTTTCTTGCGGTTTTACCATTATTATGATATTATGCTATTTACTTTAGCTAACGATCTTAACTTTCATCTCTTACTTTGTTAGTTTTCTTATTCTTGTTAATATAACTATTTTTTACATTCGTTGTGTTTCTGTCATTATTGCATTGATAAAAAGCCCCCGTCTTTTCATGTCAAACGTAAATGGAACAATGATTTAATACGAAAAATATAAAGCGTAGGAAATAGGTTAGAATTTATGACGCTTGATTTTTGAAGGAATTATCTTATTTCATTGATGTAACCGTATGAAACGCGTTGTAACAAGATATTATTCAAAAGGTGAAACTTTAGAAAATTGACTGCGAAGGTAGATATTAATGATACGTAATTTGAAAAGAATGGGTAGGTGAATGAGTAAGTTTCAACTGTTGTTTTTGATGGTATATTTAACGTCTTTATATATAATGGCATTTATGAATACGGAATGTTAATAGATTATTGTTTAGAACTTTTATTTACTTACGAAACTCAAACAAATGAATTAAAAAATATTCACTTTTTAAATTTTATTTCATTGTTTGTGATTTGTTTTGGTTTCATTGTTTTTGTTTCTGTTTGTTTTGTATTGTTTGAATTATTTGTTTTTATTTCTATTATGTCTTTTTTTGTTTACATCTCTTTGTATATTTTTGTATCATTGTTTTTGTCATTCTGTCAGTTTATAATTATTGCAATTTTTTACAGACGATGTATTAACAGTCATTATTACAAGTCACTTGTCTTTTAATACACAATTATTTATACACCACTTTATTTATACATTTGTTCGGTTTGATTATATAATTATTTGTTATTACTGTTACGGTTACAGGAGGCACAAATGTAGAAATGCGTTTGATGTTCAGAAATAATATTGTATATGCTTCCATTGCGTATTCGTTAGGTGACTATGATAACACGGTTTTTCGTTTTAAAGTCAAATGATACGCATTGCCACTTGCTGAAATTTGGCCGAAAGCCAGTAAAAAATGATATGAATAAACTGAGGAATTTTGACATATACGAGCGCCGAAAAAAATAGACAATGATTCAGACGTTGTTACTTAACAAAAGGAACCGTTAAAGTGACAATTTATTGTTCATCAAAGGTAACAGTTAAGACCCAATTAACAAATCTTAAATCGAAACAACTAAAGTAACGAAACTACAACAAAAACTGGCGGAGTTAAAACAACAAACAAAATTAACAGTCACAATAATATTTATCGTCCAATCGGAAAACACCCGTAAAGTGCTTCGATCCTAAGGAATCAATAATTGGAACAACAAAAAACGTAATAGTAAAAATACAAATTTTGCTCACCAATCGGAAATGATCTGAAATCCACAATTCGTAATAGAAATAAACAATAAATCAAATGTTATATAAATAAAAATTGAATATTAATATCTAATTTACTTCTTACGACTTAATTAAATTTGATAAATTTTCAGATCAATCAATGGAGTACCTCGAATCACAAATATTTATTGCAATAATTTATCGTTCACATTACGTACATATTATCGTTATTAAATAATTGTCGCCCGCGACATTGCTGCCAACAAATTTACTTTATGCTGTTCGACTAATAAAGTGTTGACAAATGATTTATAACGTCGAAATGTGAACAGCAAATTTCGAATCATCTATTAGCGGTCACTAATTCTATCTTTGTCTGGATAAATGGATGTATTAATTACAGTTCCTTAAATATCAATAAACAAAATTTTTACCTCGAGCACGAAACACGAAGCTGTAGAATATGTTAATGTAAATAACTGGACATTTCGGGGATGACTGCGCCACCCTCGGAGTTGTACACATTTATATTGTATTATGCATTTCAACCTAGTTATATAAGGGATAATGAAATCACTACGATGACGTTATGATATCACGCAAATGATTTATATTTCCATTACATTGAATGGAAAATCGAGACCCCATATGACTCACGAGTAAATCCACATAAATCTATATTAAACCATTCTCAAATTAACGCGCAATTATTTATATTACTGTAAACAGAATTATCATTTATAAACTGACTGAAGTACATCTTATTGTAAGAGGTATACATTAAGACTATTAATTATAATAGTATTTAATTGCACGAAATTATACATATATTTTTATATGATAACTTAATTGACTGAATGGAATAAATAAATATCAATTTAATAGACCTATGAATGAAAAAAATAATACAGGGGAACTACTTTTGTAATTATTATATAGTTGTCTCCCTCTTATCTAGTTTTTTAAAAGAGATGCAAATACGCTTTCTTAAACCTTTTCGATACTTATACAATAAAATGGAATTTTAAAACGATTAAGTGAAATTAAAGATAATAAATTGCACGTTTGTGCTATGTTTTAGGGTGGCGCAGTCATTCGAAATGGTTATTATTGAATTCGAAATGAAATATAGAAATAACCTATAAAACATTGAACATAAATAGAAAAACGAGTACCGATTAAAGTAAATTATAATTATGTAAGCACTTGTTTGCATTTAATTAAAGAGGATATGTGAATGTAAATGGCTATCACATGCATCCGTGCATAATTTTCGAATTAAATAATTTAATTATAATTTAGCGTAATATTTTGCCGCCGGTATTTAATGGATACGCGGTTAACCGCGTTATTTTGTTCAAACTTTATAAACGTCTGAGTTTTGAAAGATGTTGATGAATTAATACGTTTTTGGTTAGTGGAGTAACACGCGTCAAATGTGATGGCAAAAATCAGCAACTCAATTAAATAAATGACAATCAAAATAATATCATTTTATTCGACTTATTTGTCATTCATGGTATTTACGTGCACGAATGTGATGTAATATATATGACATATGAAGAGGATAGGGGGGGATGAACGTTTTTGTTTCTATTGGATGCGCTTAACATCTGATCGCCATTAATCATAAACTAATATGAAAATATCTACATTAATATATAAATATATACATATATATATATAAACTTAGGTAAACTTTCAAGCCTTCTGTCATCTTTAATTTTGTTTGTTATTGACATAAACATACAGACAAGAATGTCAACAACAACATTGACGTAAACAAATAAACTGTTTGTTTTGTTTAGGATGGAATCGATGATTCGTCGGAACCATTTTAACTAAACTAACCTAAAAACAGTAAAGTATATTGAATTAGAGGCATTTTGGTTACTTTTTTTTGTTTTATTCGAGAATATACAGTTTTTGTCAGCATTTTGTGATCCGATTAATATTTTATCATTATTATTTGTTAAGGATTCGGTTCGGTGTTCGAAAATAATTTTTAACATGAAAATACGAAGCAAAACAATCATCCGTCGGTCAGATTTTATATTATTTCGACAACTATGATTAAGTGGCCAAATGGAAAATGTCGCGCGACAAGATTTTGATGATATTGATAATCTTCCAGTTTAAATTTAATTATTGATAATATTGACAATCTGTTTATTTTAAAACATTGGTTCGTTTGTAAAATTACAAATTACAATCAAATTTTTAGTTAATAATTGAGTATATGATATTGACAATTGGAAAGTCGTCGAAAATTAAAAAAATCAATAAAAACGCATTCTGTACTTAAATTTCACGTTAATTCCACGTTGTTTCTTGTATTCTACGATTTTACGTGGATTTACCATTATTGTTATGAATATTGTTTGATCTTAAATGATTAAAACTAACATATTATGATAAGCAACCATAGTTTCAAAAAATCTATCTTCAATCGAAGAATCGTAAATTTTTCACGTAAATTCAACGTTAAATTATATAGTTTCAAATAATTAAAATGCTAATAATCGATTCTAATTTGATAATCTTATATAATTATATAATATATAATTCTGATAAATATAATAATCTGTATCGAATAATACTTTTCCGTATAATCAACTTAGATTAAACGTTAGTTCCACGTTAACTCTATTACAAAAACAAGCAAATTCTACACAAATTCCACATCAATTCTCCATCTTCATGATCAATAATTTATGACCACACACTGAATATCCCATAAAAACCTAGTTGCACGTAAAATCGACGTTGAAGCCACGTATTTTAAACAATCTGAACATTTAATACACACCAACCTTTGAACACGAAGCAAAACACCCCACTCGACGACCAATTTTCGTCACCACATTATTTTCATGAAATCAACCTGCATTCAACGTGCATTCCACCTGTCTCCACTAAACAACGCTCAAATACAACCCGTATCAATCAACCTTTTCTCGCCATCAATTTATAATTTACAACATAGCATACAAAACGCGATCTCAAAAACAAGCCGAAAGAACAGACCCAAACCGTAAGTGTCATTTTTCATTTTTAAAAGACTCGTTTGCCGATCGATTTTGAAAAGCAACACGACGACGATACAGCTGCTATTAATTTGTCGAAAAAAAGGAGCGCGTCTGGACGAAGCGCGCGTCGTCGCAATAATAACCGTACGAAACGAAAAAGCCGGCGTCGTCGGCTGATATATTTTTGACAGTCCAAGAATGTTAATTGTAAATGACATTTATTCTATTTTAATGGAAAGAGGAAGCATCGCGATAATAACACTGGTCTGACTTAACTCGGTGCCAATGCCGTTGCATTTTTTATTTTTCAGCTGCTTTTCTACATATATGAGTAGAAACATGCAGTAGATATGAACTAGTGGCGTTGCTTCACCGAACCGTCATTCTGTCAGGGTTTCATGGAGACAAATGAGCGACTGGCAATCAACTGCTGTTAGCCTGTCCGACCTTTCGCGACCACGTCCAACCATTCCTTTTTACTCGCCGCTTCATCATAATTTATTGTGACACCGTCACGTTAATAACTCAATTTATTTCACTAGAGACCTTATTATTTTTATGGTTAATGCTGTCTGACCGGCTAGTCACGCAAACCATCCGGTGTGAGCGCGCTCTCACTAGCGTTAAATTACTTCATATTCGATTGCCATGTCTTTCTCCACTTTTCTCCTTTTTACATTGGTTATCATGCGCGCTGATTAATGACAATGGCTCGAATTCGGCGAGCGATATCGGAATAACGCTATCAAGACGGCAGTCGGCTGCGCAAATGTATTGGCAATAACGCGTCGCATTTGCCCGACGCGAAACCATTATTAATCTTTGATCTTCGCGATGATCTATCGATACCGACGGCGGCGTTTCACGCCTTCGAAAAGTGCCGAATCAATTTCGGGGGTTTCGGTAATTGCGGCTGTGAAATACGGCGACGCCTGGGGTTCGTGTTTTTCGCCCGAATATGGCCGCTTTTGCTCTGGTTTCGGCGTGGACGACGCGTGGTTTCCACGGGGAAGACGCGCGTTTTGTTGGTTTCTGGGTTAGAAACGCGTGATTATGGGGGGTTTGAAGTGAAGAACGAAGAAGACGCGTGATTTTTGCGAAGAAGTCACGTGGAACGGTGCAAATAAAGTGGATTTCGTACGAGAAACAGCGTGGAATGAATTTTTTCACGTTTTTATGCTGCTGTCTCTTTCTTGTTACTTACGTGAAAGAGATAGAAATGTGCGTTCTCGGTTTTTGATATTCTTTGGATTAAGATTCTGTGTTTCATAATTAAGATTCAATTGTTTAGATTGATTAGGTTTATGTTTGAGTAAGAAATATTTGGCTCTACCGATTCCTAACTCAATAACGTAGAAATTACGTAGTTTTTACGGAGATAGTACGTGAAAGATTGGAAACTACGTTCATTTTACGTAGGATTGACAGTTAGAAGATAGGGGAATGATGAATCTTGAAATATATATAAATATGAGTGTAATAATTGAACATAACCTAAAAAAATTATAAATGAAAGAATGGAAATGAAGAAGTTTCGACGCACAAACTAGTTTTAATGGAATAAAAAAAATCCTTTTGTTACTTTACGCGAGGCTTGTTGTAACAAAGTTAATATCAATGAATGGCTCATAAAAATTGACTTTTACACCCTTGTCATGTAATATTACGTACCGCGTTACACAAACGCTTATAGCAACAAATGATATTGCACAGCTAATACGAGTACGAAATCAGCCGTTCATTTTGTTCAGATAATTTTTTGCTGCAAATTTGACTCATCCTTTGCATCAAACCATTTTACGATCGCTGCGTGTGTGTCCGCTAGAGGCAGCACAAAACAGATTCATTTACCATTGCTCATCGTACATGCAGCTTACTTTCCATATAAATGACAATCATCAATCTATACGAGATTGTAAAGTTCATTACAGAACTGCAGTTTTCGATTGTTGCAAATGATATTAATGGGAAATTAATGATTACACAATTTCTCGTATTAACGTCAAAAAAGGCATACAAAAAATGGACAAAAAATAAGAAATCTTTTTAATAATAATCACCGTCTATATTCGTACTGAAAAATCAACATTTTGCTGAATTGTTATTATGTTTACGAAAAACAACCTTGAGAAGTAAAAGTTTATTTATTCTATTTGTTTTAGTCGACGAATAGAACAACGAAACGTTCTTTACAATCTGATTGTTTTTTTTTTGTAGGACCCATTGAAAATGGCTATTTCATAATAATTCAATTAATACAATATATACCTCTATAATAATAATAATAACAAATGACAAATAGTCTTATTTAAATCTAATTAAAATAATTGTCTAACGATAATTCCCTCTTCCAATCGAATAAATAAAATTACAAAACATTAGATAATATATTATTTAGCGCACATAAATTTATTTCTTGTTTGCCATTTTTTCCCCACCAACTTTGAATTTATATAATTAATTTAAACCGGTTGCATTGACTGTACCAGAAAAGCATATAAAGCATAGTATCACGAATATTATTTAATTCTAATTTTATAATTTACGTTATTGCATTTGCAATGAAAACTTCTTTTTAACGCAACGTTTCGTTCGATTTGATTTAAAAGTACAATTTATTGTTGTTGCTTCAAAATATATTATAAAAAAAAGTATAAGCGATTGCATCGTATTAACATTCACATTTGAAATTCATGTTTCTGGAACAAAGAATCTGTTTAATTAACTGCTTTATTACATATATGCGCCATTACGGCAGGCAGACTTCAAGTAGAAATTAATAACTACTAGTTAACTTGTAACGTTTTTATGTATTGTACATTATTTATATTGAACTTAATTTTTATACGTGTAAACAAAAGGTAAAAGTGACGACGAAAGAAAATGTACGGTTTACATAATTATAAAATTACTGTGCAATTACAATAACAGTTTATTAATAATTAGTCACTTATGAAATGCGTATATATGAAAACGTACCGTCGACATTTTTGCATAAAATGTTAAGTTTATTTTGAAGGTGACAATAAAAACAAATAATCTATTTGTTTATATTTTTGTTTACTTTTTAATTATTTTCTTTTACTGTTTGTTTTGTTTACTATTTTGAAAGTCGTTACTTTATGAAAAACGTAAACAAAAGTCATAAACAAAACAATGATACAATTTTTAGGACATTCCGTATTTCGTGAATTGAATTTCACACTCAAACTCAAGAAATAAAGGACCTTTTTTTTGGAATTCGAATTTATTGAACATTAATTCTCAAAAATGTGCCGCGAATACCTGCATGGGGATGCATTAGGACGCAGATTAAGATGATAACGTTGAATTTCAAGTTTTATCAATAAATCTTCGATTGAATAAGTGCGGACTCCGTCCATTATAGTAATTGTGAAAACACGAGTCGTCCTTTTCACATTCGGCCGATTTAAAAATGTGTAAAGAATTTTTTTTTGGAAATCCGATATCTTCTATAGTTTCTAATACATTATTTCGTCGGCAAACGTTATTACTTATTACCAGCGTGTTCAGTTATTTCTCTAAGCAATTGACAGTCATATATTGTGCAAACTGTCCTGATCCTAGTGTCCCCCTTATAAGCATGGTACCATATAAATCCACTTCCATTTAATACCTTCCTAGTTAATCTTTCAGTCGACAGCTGAATTTTGACCTTACGCGTATACGGACAAAGGTCGATGCTTAATTTTGTTTATCTTAAATGTATTGAGCATTTGACTATTATCTCATTCCAGTAAATATCCTTAAACCTTCTTTGAAGATAGGAAGCAAATTTTTGTCACATTAAAAATCCGTGGAACAAGCTAATATACTGAGAAAAAGAATAATATTTAATAAATTACTATATATAAATAGTATAAGTAGGGTACACTTGAAATAATAATAAAAATTATTGTATGATGAAAAATAATCAAGGAAACATAATATATTCAAATTATGTGGAAATTTGTCATATATTTTGAATATATCATTTTCAATATGTTTTCTCTGTGTATAATTAAACTACAAATTCAATGATTTATGATTTGAATATAAATAATATATTCGATATATTTTAATCGATCATGATAGGCCTGTTCTCATTTTTTTTACGAAAAATTTACGTTTTTTGACCATTTCAGTTTGTTAGTAAATTATTTTACTTTTAAACGATTAAAAAACAAAGTTACTTTGAGAAAGAAAGCTCTCAATTTTATTGATTTTAATAAATCTTATTTGATGTCAATGAAATGTTACTATAATTTTTATTCTTGGTTAATGCATGTATTCCACTTTTTAATACGCAAATTACGAATTTTAATTTTCGTTTTGATATATCAGTACACAAAGAAAAATAAAACACGAAAAATTACTATTTATATACTAATTTGGGGCCATATCATACAAATCGTCAAACTTTACTGTTTTTAGCAGTAATATATTATTATAGTTCAGTAATTATCTATGTAAATAACTTGATTTACAAACAGTACTTTTTCGTGCTTTAGTTTTCTCAGTGTAAATTTGTTCAGTACTTAAAAATCTAAAACCAAAACATACTTTTCTGAGTTATATCTACGTATAATTTGATACATAAAACTACACAGAAATTGAATTCTTTATCCTATAATCCAAAACATGGATTCTACTTGGAATCTAGACTACCAACGTTTAGACATCAATAAAATTACAACTTATCAACGTTTCTAACATTTAAATACACCAATAAAACATTTCATATTTTTCTTTCAAAAAATACCTTAACTCTTATGCACAGTTTCATTAATAACTCAACTTACCAACGTTTATTCTACGTTGTAATTACTAAACTAAATTACAGTTTGTATAATTTTCAAAATCCAAATACATCAGCAAATCATTTTCCTCTTTCAATACGTTTCACTGATATTATTATTGTTATACCATACACATAATAATATTAAAACCACGATATTAGATATACACTTCCTACCAAACTCCTACCATTTCCACATCTTTATCCAATTTTTCCATCAACTTTTACTCTCCGCTACTTTTAATTAAGATTTCATTATTTTTACGCCTCGCAGAACTACAAGTTTCTCGTCACAAATCTCCTAAACATATTTTCCAGATGATACAAGAGCTTCTACGACGTTATCATCACGGTGTATAGTACAACAACAACAACAACAACAACACCAGCTGTAGCCGCCACAGAACAATACCACCTTCAGTGCGACTGACAGTCATTATCATAAAGGACACACAACCATGGTCATAACTGCGAGAGACTGTGATTGAATTGATAGAAACTGAATAAACGAATCTTGTCGTCCCCCCTCCCAAATATCAAACTGCAAAAGAAACGAAAATCGTCGAATTCGCTGCTGTTTTCATTTCATTTTTCGAGTTTACTTTTCAATCGCGATTCACAAACCATTTAAAACCACGGCAAAATGGAAAAAAAGATTTCTGTCTTCTTTTTTCTCTTTCTTTTTTTCACCACAAATCCGCAGTGCACGTGGCAACAGCGCAAATCATAAATTCGATTTCTGACACAAACCATAAATCCGTAAAAAATTAAATCCCTCTTTTCTGACAACTGGTTTAATATCGGAACAAACTACATAACAGATTTGATTTCGCTTCAATCGACGCGCACAAATTCCAAAGTCATCGAGATTAGCTTCTTTATTGGTCGCCATTAGCTCGATCAAATTAGATTTCAACTAGACTTCCACATTTATTAAACTTAAGTGTTTAAACGCTCTGAAACGCTCAAATTTAATCCGCTTCCTTTAACTATGCAATAAAGTGTCTTCTTCGAAATATTCAGTTTCGATCAATTTTTGCTCGCAGTCGAACTGTTCGCGCTTCGCTTTTTTTTTCTCGTTCTTTTTTTTTTCTTTATTTTTATCTACAAGATCTACGCGCATGCTTAACTTTCAGAACAAGTACTTCCTGTTACAACAGTGGATGCTAAAAAATGCTTTCAAACAGGTATCCTACACGGTCATAAATGTCCATAAAAATTACATTTTTCGAAGTCAACAAAGATAAATACCCGTTAAATCTTTATCAAGATTAATAAAATACGATAAGGCGTTTGATATTTCGCGTCTAATTAAAATAAGTCAATTGCGTAATAAGTTTATTAACAATAAATTCAGTACAGTTTTTCGTATTCCCGGACGGTATCGATTTTCAACAAAACAGTTTAGGCCATGTAAGAAATGTCGAAAAATTGTTTCGATTCGATGTTGATTCGACTAAATTCGATAAATTGATAATTGAAATCATAATTGTAATTATTGTAATATTGGATTAACTCATTTAGATCTTATTGTTATGTGTATTAGATATATTATATATATTTTGTAACGCCTAAACAAAAATCGTAGTATGATTTTTACTATTTTTATTAAGGAAAGCGGTACAAATTGCAAAAATAATAATCATAATAATTAGCAATACTTATTCGTTAAATTCATTTGATTAAACAGTCTACTTAAATAAACTGAACGGTTCGCACGAAGGTTTTGACCCTACGCTTTGTTGAAGCAACATTTTGAATGGTTATTAGTTAAACCTGAAAGAAAATCTCCAATATTTAATTTGTGAAAGTAATAATTAATCGGAAGCAATTAGCAAATGATTATAAATATA
>JABFQC010000059.1:0-42249 GCA_022817085.1 Psilanteris sp. ZL-2020
TCTTAATATAAACCTAGAAACAATTTAATTTTCAATGTTAAACTCTTATTACTTCTGTTTACCAAATATCGCGGTCAATTTTATAAGAAATTCACTGTAAATTTTACTGGATTTTTCTCTCAGTGTACAGGGGACTGGTCGGGCAACCCGATCGGCGGCGATAAATAGGTTTCGCGCGTGGGAATGATGGGTTCGCGGAATGAGAAACCAGGTTACCGATTTATTTTATTTATTTATTTATTTATTTATTTATTTTATTCACCCTCGAGGGTTAACGCTGCGAGGTCGAGCCACGCGTGTACATTTAATTTTATTGATTTTTGAGATTATTTTGGAATACACTGAAAAAAATAAAGCATTAAAAATTACTGTTTCTAATACTAATTTGGGGCCATATGGTATGTACGGTATACATACAAATCGTCAAAATTTACTGTTTTTGACAGTAATGTATTATGTTTCTGTTAATTAACTGCAAATTAATTAATGTTCTGTTAATTAATTTTATATTATATTTCTGTTAAAAACAGTGACTTTTGACGATTTGTATCATATTAGTATTTATTAGTACATTTAGGGCCAAAAATATTATTATAAACAGTAATTTTCATGCTTTTTCTTTCTCAGTGTATAACTGATTAATGAATAATTAATTGTAACGATTTGTAATAGAAAATACATAAAAATTGCGGGACTGTCCTGGCAAATACAGTCAATTTATTTTCAAAATTGATCTTTGTACAGGCCCTTCAGATGTTTCCAGGTTACCATAACTAAATGCATTTTAACCCAAGTACAACCAATTAATGATTTTCCAATACTAGTTTGGTATTATTCCACACACAGAAAAATTAAACGTAGAAAATTGCTGTTTATAATAGCATTATGCTAAAAAATAGGAGTAAACTTTGGTATGAAAAACTATACACGGAGAAAACGTTTTATCAAAAATTACTATATTTATTACTACTCGTAAGATGGAGTTTTTGAAAATAAATATTTCACTATATGTTTAATATCAGTATTGCAGACATCCTATAAAAAATTACTATATTATATAGTAATCTATACAGTAATTAAGAGTATTATTTTCATTTTTAAAAGCCTCATCTTACGTGTAGTAGTAAATATAGTATTTTTTGATAAAACGTTTTCTCCGTGTAGTTTTACAAGAAAAATCAGTAATTTTTAGGTTTTTAATTTTTAGGTCTGCAAATTAATGTTATTAACAGCAATTTTCTACGTTTAATTTTTCTGAGTGTAATTATAAACACTTCATTTTTACATACAAAAACCATTTTGTATCCTGATTTGGCTTTATTTAGGAATATAATTTAGATCACCTTCTATGCAATCTATCTCACTAAAAATTAGAAAAACTACACGTAGAACAATATTGCATTAAAAATGACTAAAAGTTCAGTAAATATTATTCAAAACACAGTAATTCGCGGACAAAATAAAAATTCTGTCAGAAAATAACGAACTTTCACTGTAAACATTGAGGAATTTTCGGTATATATTTACAAACATTCGTCAATGTTTACTATAAAGTTCGGTAATTTCTAACTGAAATTTTGTTTTGTCCGTAAGTTACCGTGTTTAGAATAATATGTACTGAACATTGAGTAATTTTTAATGCAACATTTTTCTGCGTGTTTACCCGCGCATCATCTGTCTGGCCTTACACGACAATTATAGGATGTCTATAAACTCATTCTAAGGACAAATTCAGGAAACCATATTAAGGCATACTAAGTTTCACCCCGTTTGGGGCACGCCCAACTAACGACCTACAATGCGTCTCCTACGCAGAATCCGTCGCAGCTGAATCGCAAAACGTCGAATTAATTTTCACCGTAATTTCGCATTTACGACGTTAGACGCGCGTTCATATAGGACCCTTCAAAGGCACACCGGGTCCGGGCAAACGGCAGGATACTCAATACGCGAATAATGCGATTCCGAATTGCGCGTCTGAGTTGCGCGCGGCGTTTGTGAAAATTACCCCATGTATCTATTAATTAGATCGTCAACTCGGAGCTGGTAAATGTCGGCGCCTTTAATTACTTCGCGTTGAATGCGTCAGACGAATCCGCTTTTGCGCCGACAAGACGCTGGTCGACGAGCCTGCTTGAAATTGCGCATTTGTTTGCGCCGCGCGCGTAACACGAAACGCGAACCGCGATGTTCCGCGCTGACGAATGGGAACGGAAATTCGCCGCGGGTTTGTTGATTCATTTTTATTTTACCGTCTGGACATTATTCCGACAAAATGTGTATAAATTAATTATTGCACTGACAGAAAAAAAATGAGTGTGAGCTGTGTGTTTCACGCAGCTTCACACACATGTGTGTGAAACACAAGGACGTGTGTTTCCTATTTAAATGTATTTGTTAATAAAACTATTATTTTTGTCTGAAACAATTAATAAATAGCTGAATGAAATTATATATTGTTAATATGATTCTAAAAGATGGTTGATGTATTTTTTAAATGTAGATTTTAGGTTTAGGTTTTACTAAACAATAAATTATTTGAATTTCTTTTAATAGCTCATTCAACTGTATAGATAGTTGAGTTAAATTTAATAATTAATTCCTATAAACATCGTGTTTCAAGTTAATCTTAAATATACGAACATTTCTTTAATGTTCACGAAAGTTTAATAGCTTGTGGTCAATGCTTCGCGTTCGGAACTGTGAGGTCGTGCGTTCAAATCCCATCATTAAGTAACTGAGATTAGTGTAATAATATTTTTTTAATGTTCAATAAAAACATTGCTGAATTGAACTACAAAATATAGTTCAATTAATTAATTTTTAGTTGAAAGAATTAAAGTTATATCTTCTTTGATTGTTAATTTGCACCATCAACTATAGTTTAGTTGAAACAAATAAAATTATTACTCGTATAAATACTAACCATCTTAAAATAAATTTTATGAAATAGTTCTATGAACTATATGTATCCTTGAGATATCTGTACCCTGAGAAAAAAAATGTTTAACAATTTACTATATAATATATCAAAAGTGGACGATACGTGAAAATACTAGAAAAATTACTATATAATGTAGTAAAATTGGCAATGCACATAATAATATATTCAAATTTATGTAGAAAATTTTAATATATAATATAGTAATTTGTTAAATATTTTTTTCTCAATGTACACAACTATTATAAATAGTTAAATCAACTATATTATAGTTCACAGCACTATGATTTCTGTCAATGTATAATTCTACTATTCTTTTCTTTCTTTTTTCCGGACACTTTTTTCATTACCATTTTTGGATTGAAATGACTGCAAATTGTCGTTTGTGTTAGTATGTATATATATATACATATATATATGCGTGTCAATTTATAAACAACAGGATCATTTCGTTTAATTAAATACGCTACGAACCGAGCGAGTTTCGGTAGAAAATTACTCGTATTAATTTATCACGCTGCGTCTTGGGCTTTTTGGAAGTGAACGTTACTGATAACGCAATCCAAGAAGCGCGCCTTCAATGACACCCCACTTGTGACCCGGAACAGACAATGACAAATTTGTTTGGGAGCAGCAAGCTCAACCGATGTTTACAATGGCAAACCCTCTCGCCACTTAAACGCCATAAGTATTTTCGCGTTATATGAGAGTGGCTTATACGTGCACGGCTACGCGTGTTACTTAATCAACGAAAGAGCTTAAACGTCCCGACGGCGTTTTATCTAGGATAAATGTTATTTTAAGAAGATGATATAAAGGCCGAAAGCAGCGAAAAGACAAAAAGGTTCGGTCTCTGGTAGTGTTTATTTGTTTCGCGACAAGGGCGATTTAGTCGGTATCATGTATTTGTACAATATGAAAATTAAAGGCAAAAAGGAAGAAATTCAACGAATTTTCAAACAATGAGTTGATGATAAGACGATTTTCGAAATTTGAATTTATTATCTGCATTATTGTAACTGCTAGTAAAACTGATTAGTAAATGGAGATATTTTTATGAAAGTCATGAAAGGACGACGAAACAAAAAAATACGGAAATGAAAAAATTTCAAGATGAATAGTAAAAATGCGATACTTTCGAAAATGATAAAAACTACCACCAAAAATAATAAACTTTCGATATATTGTTTTTTTTTTTTTTTTGATAAGCATACACGGAGAATAATGTTTAGCTGTGACTAATAAACATTCTTTCAATTTAAACACATGTTTGGCTAATTCAGTAAAACATTCTTTTTATATTTCATTTTATTATATGTCATTTTTATATTTTAAAATTATATTTCGAAATAAATTGGGTCAACTTTTCTTATGAAATATCTTAAAACAATAAGACCCTTTTCCAAGCAAAATAGTTTCAAAATAAGACACTTTTATATATTATACACTGAAAAAAATAATCTTACAAATTTTACTAAATTAGATAGTAAAAGTAAGAAAAATAGGCAAAAATGTAAATAATTGGTAAATACTATGATATTGTCTAATGTTTATTTACATTTTTGCTCACTTTTCCTCCTTTTATTATCTAGTTTGGTCAAATTTGTAATATTATTTTTTCAGTGTACCTACCATAAGGATCTTTTCTTTCAGTACACAAGACAAATCCGCACGGTAAAATTTTTCACGTTTATTTAACATTTAGAACAATGTTCATACTTTTATTTAGAAATAAGAACTTTATGACGTTAAAATAACATCACTAAATGTGGAATCCAAACGCATATTAATGTTAAGCCTTAGACACAGACTTTAATGATTTCATGAACTGTCGAATGTTTGCCATATTATAGGTTAAGTTAAGCATTTTAATCAAGAATCAGGAAGAATATTTTAAATTGTTGATTTCCTTTTAGTTTTGAAAATTTTTTTTCATTTCCAATCGTATTATCTATTAATATACATTATTTCTGTAACATAATTATTAATAAAAAGTATATCTTTAGAAATTTTCTGTGTAACTTCGCATCATTATGATGTTGATTCAACATGTGAATACTTTTAATTCAAAATTTAAGCCGCAACATTGACTTTACTGTAAATATAACATTTACAGGTTAACTCTTAGGCTTAAGGTGGTTCTTCAATCGATTTTGACAGATATTGCAGATTTCATTATAGTTCCGTTAATTTATTCAATACGTTTATTTATTGTGTATAGCCACATTTTATCATTTCTGTAAAATTTATTTAATGTTAAGAAAATTAATTTAATCTAATATTAAAAACGTAAATAGGAAATTCGTTTTCGAGGTGTAAATATCAATTGAATTTTTATATTTATTATAAAAAAATAATTTCCCACCAGCAAAAAATGTAGGCAAATTCCTGCATTTTATTAAAAAGCAAAATTTAATATTGCAATAAAAGAAAACACTATTCCATTACACCAGACTTGAAGAACCCCCTTAACGTAGAATCAAATACTAAACCGTTGTTTTAAACTGAACATTTTTTCCGTGCGCATGCGTTATTGCGTTAAGATGCCAGCATTTTGTAACTATCGCCTTCCGCTTTATCTCCCTCGGGCGGAAAAATTCGCAACAAAACTACCCTGTCTGGTGCAACGGAAATGCATCAGTCCGCTCGTCGAATCTCCATTATGCATGAATCAAACACTGGACCCATCTCTTGACCCAGACTCCTCGCCATGAACACGAGCGTTGCACTATTTGAACGTACTTCGAATCAGCGAAGCACACTTAACCCTAATTTACGCCCGCGTGGCTAACAGACCCGGACTAGAAACTGCCGATCGACAATTTTATTTGCATTTCGCTGCTCGGCGTTCGTAAATAACAACCTAAACTAGTCGATCGCGTATCTCCGACGCTCGCGTTACTGCCACCATAAAGTCGCCGTCGGGTCCGCGTGCGCGCATGCCCGATGCGTTCCGATATTCCCGTCCGTGTCATAAATTCGCTCGTGCATTTCGAGCGCAAAATCGCAAGAAAAAAATAATCGCGTGAAATAAAAAAAAGAAGAAATCAAAAACAAAATATGACGAATCAAATAACTATAGAAACCATGTCTATGAAACGGCAATTGAATACTTGTGGATGTAGTTGAGGCTTTAAATAATGAGAATCATGATGGCGCTGATTTACATAGAATTGAACATTAAGAAACATAACCTATATATGTCAATCATATCAATATATAATTTCTCACATGTTCGTATTAGTTTATGACAATTAATATATATATTCTGTATGTATGTATATATATAAATAATACAAAATATATTTTCTTGATTAATAAGTAATGTTTTGATGTAAATTGAGGTTACGTTCCTATATCGCTTATGCTATATCAAGCAGCGCCACGTCATTTAAAGGAAACAATAAATAGTTCATGTTGCACTTACATGATAGAAACAAATCGCAAAATCCACGCGATTTCGAGTCAGTGCGGATCGACGATCGATCGATCGATCGATCGATCGACATCGATCAATATTGAACCGCGATACGTACGACTGCGAATATCTCACGCTATTCGTGGTATCGCCCGGGGAAGAAGCCCGCGCGCATATACGAATTTCGCATGCGTGCGCGCCGCGACAATTTAATGGCCGCGCATTTACATGCGCCGCGGCGCACTTATCGCCAATTTATATTCCGATAATCAATCACGGCGCAATTAACGGCACCTTCGCTCGCCTTTTTTGGTCACGCGGGTCCACCCCCGCCGCCCCGCGGCCGAATTTATTTAGCCGCGTTAATGCGATTTTGCTCTCGACAAAGCCGCGTGACGGATGCGGCCCGTTTTGGCTTTCGGTCGATCGCTGCGGGAAATTAAAACGCCCGAACTGCGAGCGTTCGGAAGTTGGGCCCGATCTGTGATCGCAATTTACGGGTTCGCCATTCATTGCGCATTAATTATTGATTTCGATTGCGAAACGCGTTTCGTTCGTCGCGGTATTCGTCCTAAATTTGCGTTGTTTTTTGTATTTATTTAGCATTATGTAACAAATATTCCTATTTTTAATGCATTGTATATATATATATATATATATATATATATATTATATATATTTTAGTACATAAATGTAGATGTAAAAATTCCCTTATTTTTAATTCGTTATAGCATGTAGTTTGACAACTTTGGCATGAACGACATTTGCATAAATATAATTACCTTAACGTTTATATGCAATTATATTAGAAATATGAGAACTTTTCGCATAAAGTATGGTATAAATTTTCAATAAAAATGAGACTTGTTTTGTTAAAGACTATTAAATTAATATGGTAATTATTATAGTCAATTTCCGTCGTATCATAATGTTTGACTCCATAATTATATTCATTTCGGAAAAGATGTTCTATCAATTTTAATGTATATGAATTTTGATTTGCGAAATATAAAATACAAAATATATGATTTTGGAAAAAATAATTTTACAAATTTTGCTAAACTGGATTCTAATAGTTTTCGAAAAATGTGGAAAAATGTTAAAAATATGATAAATTGTAGTTACACATTTTTAAAAAACAATAATGTTGTCTTTCGGTATTTATTTCTGTTTGTATATTTATCCAACGTTTAGTATCTAGTTTGGTGAAATTTGTAAGATTATTTTGTTGCGTATACATTAATTTTAATGTGCATCCTCGCAACGGACTTCGAACACTTTTCCATTACATTTTATGTAAAGTTTTTGACATCTCATTTTCACTTTGACAAAACTTGTATGGAATGAGTTACTCTATATATATATATATATATTAAGAATGATTATGGAGTATTACAAAACTAGGATTTATTCGAATATAATTCATATATGACATTGTAAATTATTAATCGAGGTGCGTTCAAATATAAATGCCACAAATATAGTAACTTTTTTAGATGACATTTTAAAATGTAAAATCATTCAAAAATATTCCATTTTTGACATATACACGTAGAAAACGTTTTATCAAAAATTACTATATGTACTACTATACATGCACGTAAGATGAAGGTTTTTAAAATAAAGATTTTACTACATTTAATTTCAATATTGCAGACATCCTACGAAAAATTATTATATTTTATAGTGATCTATACAGTAATAAAGAGTATTATTTGCATTTTTAAAACCCTCATCCTACATGTATTAGTAAATATAGTATTTTTTGATAAAACGTTTTCTCCGTATATATTTCATCAAAAAGTAGTTAAATTGCACCAAACCAAATTACGACCAATATCAAAATAATCCCTTTCGTCTAATAAATATAATTTGCTTCTTTCAAATACTTTCAGAAATACGACGTCTTATATATAAAGACACCTGATGCACTTAATTAAAACTCATCCGTTAAATTAATCCTCATAACTCCGAGGAGCAAAAACTTATCAATATCCCAAAATGCATCATATCTGTACAGGAGAAATAGTAAAAGTTATGATTGGACACTTTACAAGAAGTCTATCACAAGTCATTATATTTGTCACAACTTAGTACAATTTATAAATAAAAAAGATATATTACACCTAAAAAATTGTACCAAACTTTATACATACGAGAAATATTTAATATTCAATTTGAAAGTTTAAATTGCACCAATTACTAATATCCATAATACATATATTCATAAAAATATCCTATATATTCAATGCATTAAGTATAATTAATTAATATATATAAACAAATTTCGAATTAAAATAGATTTTAGATTAAAGTAGATAGAATTCAGAAAAGAATATTAATTATATTATAACACTTTTAAGGCGATAATTTATGTTTATTATTTTACTATTAAAAGTGGTTAAAAACAACAACTGAAACGTCGAATACTACAAAACGTATCAGGAAAGCGTCTTGCTTCAAGACACTATTGTCTTAAACAAGACAACGTCTTAATTCAAATACACGTATTACATTTGCTATCACGTTATCAACTGAAATGTAGTACACTCAGAAAAATTAAACTTAGGAAATTGCTGTTTATAACACTATAAACAAAATTCTAAAAATTACTATTTATAATAGCATTATACTAAAAAATAGAAGATAACTTTGGTATGAAAAACTATACTTTTACAAGGAAAAACAGTAATTTTTAGGTTTTTACTTTAATGTCTCAAAAGTGTATAATAAGAAAAATTTTATTTAAATCGAACATTTCTTTACAAAACTGTACCGTTAATGTCAAACGGTGCATAATTTTATTCACAAAAATTCTTTTCTCCGCATGCGCACTCCAAACGCAAGTTCAAAGCCGATGACAACCTGCTTGAATGATCCGCGGCATCACGAGGACCCTTAAAGACCCGTCATCGCGTTTGTCCTACAAGATTAGTGCGGATTCCCGAAATGAACTCAAAATCGGCACAATAGTCGTGTGCTGCGGATTACCTTTCTTTTCCCCGCACCAAAAGGAACCGTCCGCGCATCTGCGAATCTTGCGCGTTGCAAGGGGACCTTTCCGTCCCGAGGGACCCAAAACCCGAGTCGAAAACGCTCGCGGAAGAGACGCTCCCTTTGTACGCGCGTCGCTCCGCGGCTCGCCGAGTCCCGTCGTCGCAGCAGGTGGCGGATTCCGCAGGCGTCTTTATTCCGTCGAGTTTCCGTCTTTCTCTCTCTCTTGACTCGTTTCATTTTTCCGCGATATACAAACAACGAAGATAGATCGAGATAAATCGATTCGCGAATTTCGGAACCCGGGTTTTGTCGGGTCGCGGAATATTTCCCTCCGCGCGGCCGAGTCATTCCCACGGACGGAACGCAGCGCCGTCGATTCGAGACGGAGGCTCGCGTCGCCTTCCGCGCCTCGGCGCTTACGAATTAAATGACTTATTCATGAGGTTGCGCAATCGCGGTCGGACTCGTTTCGCGCGCGTGTTCGCCAGCGGAATACACATTCATCAAACGCAGTCCCTCCGTCCAGAACCGCGCCGAAAACGTTACGCGCCTGCGAATCGCTCATTCGTCTCCGAATACCTCGCGTCCAAATCGCCGATACCGTTGCGGCCGCAAAAAACAAACTCGGACTCGCGGCACCGCGACGCCCGGTCGCCGCCGGATGGCGCGCTCGTCAAAAAGCGAACCGCCGTCATAAATCCGGATGGGTTTTTTGGTCGCGCGCGCGCGGCCTTGTTTGGTCATCGCACGGAATATCTCGGCGCCGAGTCGGCGACGCTTACAAATGGCCGGGCCGCATCGGCCGCAAAACAAATGAATAATTCGGGGCCGCCGCGCGCGCCCGCGGACCGGGTTTGTTTGCGGGCGCAGGTGTCAGCGGCGCGCGTGATTGATTCGCCGAGCGCGGGGCCCGAGCGAAGGACGCGCGGCCGCGGCGGCGCGCCGATCGGTCGCACGATCTCGGCCGGTCCCGCGATCGGCCCGAGCGGTTGGCACACCTGTCCGTAATCGGAGTCGGCCGGCGCGCTTTTTGCGGCCGCCGAGACCGGCCGCGGCGGAGGGCGCGCGCTTTCGCCGACGGATTCGGCCAGGTGCGCGCGTCCCGCGGGGTCGGGGCGGGTCGCGCGCGGCCGAATCCGCCGAACCGATCTCGAGTTCCGAGGAAAGGGGAATCCGAGTGGATCGAAGGTACCGACCGGGCATTACAGCGCCGTGTGACGGGCCACATTCCAGACATACCACACGGTCACGGCCGTATCTTCCATTCCTTCGGATCCTCCTTCCACTCCGCCGACCGTCGCCCCCCCCCGCCCCCCGCCGCCTATCTTCCGAGCCCGAGTCTTGCGGGTTTGCACGCTACGCGCGCCGCTTTCGTAAATGAAAGCCGACGCGCGGCACAAAAATATGCCCCAAGAACAATTGTTTCGCTAGGTAAGTAACGACGCGCCGCGCCGTTATGAAGGTGTGCGTACCGATCTCTTGCCGATCGTAAATCGCCGGTGGACACCGGACCGATAGCCGACACTTTTGTTTCGGCCGAGCGGCTCGTTCGTATTCTACGGCGGGTTACGTTTGAGCGCGAATTAATTAGCCTTGCGGTGATTTTTGGATCGGTCGAGGGGCAGGGAAGGGGGGGGGGGTATTCGCACGGGGCCCGATCGGGTCGCGTCGCACGGTTCATCGCAAATGAAATGGAACGTGTCATGAGAATTATTGATAATTACGCGCGTTAATTAGTCGCGACGTCCGCGTAGAATATTTGGTTTCTGCTTTTTGATTGAATGCGATTTCAAACGGAAATTCTTCGCGGTATAATCGCAACATTCTTCCGGAATCGTTTCGATCGACAAATCGGTTTCCGAAGGCCGAGTTGGTTTAAAATGACGCGATTTCGCCGGGAGAATGTTGAATCTGGTCATCGGTTGTAATGATTCGTCAATAAATGAACAATTTATTTTGGATCGTCGGTTTTTTTCGTGCGTTAGACGATTCTTCTAATTCATGCATTATTCATGCAATTTGTTCAAATATTTGAACTCGAGCCACGCTTTACCAAACTTTTGAAAAGATCAAAGAATCATATACATCGGGTTCGAAACTGTACATCTCGCCAGGAATGTCGCATCTGCATAATTTCATCCATTTTTATGTTATTGGTATTTAACAAGGACACGGCTTATTATTGCCGTTGCAATTTATTCACGTGGTATCGACGAATTTTGTTGTTAATATTATTAATCATTATTATCAATTTTATTATTATTATAATAGTTACATTATTATTGATGTATCAGAAGTTTCCAAATATTTATTTTCACACGAAAACGTAAATAAATCCAAAACAATACTAAAAAACTCAAAAAAAGTTATTTCCATTGCAGTTTTAAATAAATTATACAAAAATGATATTTTTACAGCAAATATATATATAATTACCCCAGAAAAATATGTATCAGAAATCAGAAACATTTATTTTGACACAAAAAGTAAATTAAGTTAGAAAATTATATAAGAAATTAAAAATGAATTATTTAATTGATTTAAAAATTGCAACAGATCAAAATAGATTTTCTGATAGTAATTTTAGGCAAATCAATCCAGAATAAAACTCCCCTTTCCTATTATAAAATTACATTATTCGTGTTTGTTTACTTTTTCGTGTGAAAATAAATGACGCAAACTTGCGATACATTATTATTGATATTAATTCGCTGTTTTGCTAATATAATATTCTGGAATTCACTTTTATATATTATATTCTTAAAATGTATTAAAAATGATAAAATCGAATATATATTTACATTATATAGATGCATATTTGGCATATATATTAAAGAAACCATATTAAAGAGACACAACCAAATTGATTCATATTCTATAAAAGTTCTAGCTATGTTGAAATCATAAAAAATGTCCTTTCTTTTCATTTTTCATTTTTGAATTATTATTTACTTCATAAAAAATGCAATGCATCTCGTATCATATTTACAATTTATTTATTAATTACGTCGCAGACAATGCATAAATCTCAATTCCCATTTTTGCCGCGATTTTTGTAGATATAAAAATTACATTCATTATAAATGTAGATGCCATTATCTGCTTCGTGAATGACAAATCTTTTCACCATGGTATCGAATTACCGGATAAACCGTCCTTAACGTAATAATAAGATTAATACAATATTAAACTAAACATGATTCTATGCGAGATTACTTCAGAATGATAAAAGCGGAAAACATGTACATACGATATTATAAATATTAATCTCGACTCTGTATCGCGTAATATAATTTTTGCAATATCGGGGCATGCAGTCGGAATATGTCGGTAAACTCCGGGAATTATATTTGTACCCGACATTCCAAACAAAAGCAATAAATAATATCTAATCAAACGCCGAACCCTTTTAAAGTCCGTCCAAATAAACAAACCAATCTAGTTTTATTTTTTCCGTCTCGAACAAAACTCGCTTAACGAAAGTTTAATTTCTTTTTATTTTCCCGGCCGATTTCGAGATTACTCCCGAATAGCGTATCGGGTATCGAGTCAACGACGACCAATTTCCTTACATCAATCCGGACGGCTTTTAAAAACGACTTTCCTATAACTTCGAATTCGATAATCGGCCCGAATAAACTGGTTAATTTGTATAAGAAAAAAGTGCAAACGCGTCTTCCGTTATTTAACCGCAGAGGTCGCGAAATTTACCTCCGGACTGATTTGAAGAATTTTAGATACATCAGAGAATGCCTTAAAATTGCGTATGTATATGTAAGTTGCATGTAAGTTACGGTTAAATTACGTTAAATCGGTTAATAATTACTGAAATTCCGGTGACAAGATTTCAAAACAAAACATTATTTTAGTCAGATATTACCGAACCTTACCGTAAACATTGGCGAAATTTCGGTATGTTTACAAACATTCGTCCTTGTTTACGGTAATGTTCGGTAATTTCTAATAACTGAAAAGTTTGTTTTGTTTTGAAATTTAACCAACTTTCAGTTATTTGTAACCTATTTTTATGTAGGTACTTATTCCGTAGTTGACGAAAATAAAAATTATACTTTTCTGTTCAGTTTTTGTCAAGTCAAAGGACATTTTATAGGTTTTCGGAACTCGCTGAAGACTACAGTGAAATTTGTGTTTTTGAGTACATAATAGTTTCATTTCTTATGGCGATTAACTTTCCTGCGGCTTACCTACAGTTAACAACGGAGAACGTGTTGCTCCATATTTTTACTTTACAATTAACATTCTTCGTTTCAGTTTTTAGTATTTAATATTGTTTCATCATTTTTATTCTACTTTGTTTATTTTACTCAAAATACTAGTTGACAATTTATTCGTTTCTATTATTATTTACAAAGTTACATATATCGGGCATAGACCGATTTCTTTAAATTAATTTAGTAATTAAAAAATAATTCTAAAAAGATATGTCCAATTTCTCCAGTATTAAAAAGTCATTAAAAATTCATTTGTGTATATTCATTCAAGTTAAAGATTATATATTTTCAATAATATATACTATACAAAAAGTATGATTTATATGATACTCTATTATATTGGAGTAAGAATGATATTATAACCCAACAATAACACTCATTTTTATTATATATAATTTCCCAGTAGTTGGCCGTTTTGTTTTTTTATATAACTTTCATTATAGTATATATTATAGTATTTAATCATTAAATCAAATAGTCATCAGTACTGATTAAAACTACCTAAATTTTTTTTTTACATATACCAATTATATATGACATTACCATTGTTATTTTTATTAATAAACTCATATACTGTAGACAATATATATGCCCCACTTATAGGCATAAAGGAAATGTTCAGAGAAAGAGGAAGACGTTTAGTTGATCGTTGATTGATATAAATGTTTTTCAAACACAATCCCAACAAAAGTAAATACATGTAGTAATAGATAAAAACAGTCATATATGAATATAAATTAAATCTTGTAGAAAAGAGGTCATAATAAATATAATGACATGATATATATTGACAATACAAACGCACACAAATACACATTTCATCTTCCGAAAACTTAACTTAAAAAATAGCTATTTATTATTTAATTTAAAATTGTACTTCAACACTAAAAGTACAATTTTTCCTACATAAACGTTCACGTATTTTCCTTCATATACTTCAATTCAAAGCAGCAATTTTTCAATTTAACTTTTCCAAGTCTAAAAAAATCTTCATATTAACAATAACCATTTTCTTCGTATCATTCAACAATTCCAATCCACTCCTTCAAAAAAAGTCCACCAATCCTTCATGATTGTCCCGAAAAAAAAAAACCCGCGCGAACGAGTCTCGATCCCGCGCCGGGCGCACCGAGCTGAAGCACGGCACGAACCGATAATCGCGCGGGAAAATAGCGCCACCGCGACGAGTTATTTGGCGGCGCGGCACAGATGGCCGCGAGGTTGCTTTTTGTCGTCGCGCGCGCGTGTTTTGCCGCGGCGCGTATCGTCCGTCGACACGGAGACGGTCGTCCTTCCTCGGGTCCCAAAGCTTGGCAGCGAGTCTGACCGAAAGCGACAGCGTCACGTCGGGCGACGCCTCGGAAGTGGCTCGACGTTCGGGCGTCTCGTCGTCGGACGGAGGCCTCGTTTCGCGCGTTCTCCCTTGGGCTTCAATCAACGCTTTTTCCGACCAAATCTTTCGTGCTTTCTACGCGCGCCGAGCGTACGTATTCGACGCGCGTCGAGCACTAGCCCGTAACCACAATCAACGTTGCATTCCCGGCCCGAACAATTTTTATTCGTGGGGTGATTTCAAATAATTGACGAACACTTTTTTTCGCTTCGTCTTATTTTGTTCTTCTCTCTGTTTCTCTTATACATATATATATATATTTTATATACTCCCCCGGTTCCTATAGTCGTGTGATATTTACGCTCCGCGCCACGTCGCTGCAGTCCGATCAAATATTCATCCGTTTGTTTATTTACCCCCGCCTGATTTATTTAACGGCTTTTAATGCGTATTATTAATTTTGCACAAACGGCCAACGATAATTCGACTTCGACGAAACAGCGCAATAACAACAGTCGTAAAACAACGGTAAGAAGTTGATTATAATAATTGCGAGAAAAAACGCGCGCGGTCTGTCGTGGCGTTGTTTATTAACGAGAATGAGTGACTTTTACGCAGTAACGGTTTAAAACAATACGTCGCGTTTTGCGTTTGATTATACTTTTTATCCCGTCGTTGGGTCCGCGGTTCAATTTCGAGCGCGCGCGATTCTTTTTTTACGCCGTATATGTTTATAATTAAACGGCGTGTTTTGTTTCACGGTTGATTAGTTTTTGAAAGGATAATAACGTTGCGCTGGCTACGCGCAAACACAATGAAGCGTAGCTTTTCCGTCGTTGTAAACTAAACAAAAGGTCGAACGGAGTTTTCGCGGAACTCAACGGAATTGGACATTTCAAGAAGCGCCTCTGTTGTTGTTGTTATTAATACAAGCAATAACGCGTTGCCGTGTTGATATGCTAACATTAATTAAACCGATAATTAATTGTTATTGTGTTGCGGCCACGTTTCGTTGAAAAACGAGAAACAAAAACAAACGCTGAATAAACACGGGCGAACGCGCGCGCCGCGTTGTACAAAAATGCCGAGGCAACGATGACGTTGCGTAAGTTTAATAATTCGGCGTCGGTCATACGGCTGTACGGATATCCATCCCCGGGAAACGTTGGCGGCGTTTAGCGTGTTAAACGTTACTCCAATTACGGCAGAGATTAAAATTGTCGCCGGCAAAATGGATTTATTTATTTTATCTATTAAAAAGACATAAATTTGACAAGAACGAAAATTAAGTATCCGCTTAGCGATGACGCGCGGCTTCGTGTGGGTTTTTGATATTTAGCTTTCTCGATAAAAAAAATGACCCCCGCCTGTCTTTGGAAAGCAATTAATTTGTCAGTAGTTTACGGTAAGTGATTAAATTGGTTGATTTTAACTGCGTGATATATGCTATAGCTATGATTTTAAATGTCGTTTGGTTTGAAAAAAACAAAAAATCTCATCAAATATTGTCGAATGATTTTAGGCATTTCTCAGAGTGACTCAGAAAATTCGAACAATTTCAAACATTTCATCAGATATTCTATAATGACTGACCTGCTTAAGAGTAATGTTGTCATTGTCTAGACGTACATATAAATTGCCTAATTTTGAATAGTACCAGATGTATGCGTTTGTATGTGTGTGTGTATATATATATGCGCGTGTATAAATTAAGCGAGGTAATAAATATAATTGCGTTCAATATTAATGCTTTCGAGTTTCATTTTGTTTATTTACATTTGTACTTTCCCATATTATAAAAGCCACCGCGCCGTTTCTTATGTATTTTAATTAATTTTTTTCTACTCACACTTTTTCTTACGTACACGCTAAATTGACTTCATCGACTTACCTGAAATAAAAAGAAAAAAAGAATGTAAACACAGTTGCATAAGTAGACAAATACATTTTTTTACATTGTTTGTTAAGTATATTAATAACAGAATAAATTTGAAAATGTGTTTATTTTTAACGGCAAAATCCATATAATGTTACACTCCATGTTGTAAAGAAGTTTAACGGAATCATTTGATCTCAAGATTCCAGCAGATTCTGTAAACATTAAAAAAACAAATTAAATGCCAAACCGATCCGAATATCCTGTTCCCAACCCTCCTGTATCTACTTTACATTATATCTAGTTTTTCGAGAAGATTGCTTTCATCAATTTCTCTGCAGCAGTGGAAGGTTGAAAAGTTATTAATAAAATGTTATAAAACTGCTTGATAAGATCAAAATGAATTACAAATTTGAGTAATTTTGCTAATGGATTCGACATAATACGGTAGAAAGATTAAAAAATGTAATAAAAAAAGAAAGAGCTAAATGCGAGAAATATAAAAAATGTAACGTTAAATTCGCAGCCATGCACTTTTATTACCTTTTTGTAGATTTGAATAAAAAATAATAAATCAACTCGAATTTAGTTTACAAATATGTTCCGCTAAAATGCTTTTATCTTTGCGTTAATTTTTAAACGTTCAAAAAATGTCAGGGAAATGTTTCAACGCAAAACATTTGTTTCCGCCAATGTATTTTTCGATAAATTAAACTCCTTTTTAATTGAAGATATAATCAAACATTTATTCAATACATTATCGCTACACAGGAACGCAATTTTATGCAATAATATTTTCATGATAAATAAAACTCGCACACGCGTAATACACGTTTGACAAATTTGCAACAAAAAGGAATTTAAAATTTCATATTTGTTAACGAGTTTTTAAGGGGCAAATCAGATTTTTCGCAGTAACACCGGCAAAACAATAATAAAAACTTCGTCTTTGAGCTCAACATCATTGTTCTAAAGTAAACAAAACAAGTTCAACGAATTCCTGGAAATAGTTTTATTTGGAATTACTAATATTGAAATACGATTGTGCTAAACAAACATTGATCGAGTACTTTTACGTTTTGCATTTTTCGAATTAACTAAATGAATGTTTTTATATCGTTCACAAAAGTGTATATTGTTTTCAAAATCTAATACCGTTCTCTATAACCTTTAAATGCTTTATTCCATTTAATTGAAATCAGTCATGTCAGAACAAAGAAGAAACGTAATTAAAACCGCAACTGTTCCAGAATCAAATCGGATAATTTTATTGAACGACATTTCTTACCCACACCACCCAACCGGTACGAAACCTCGACGCGGCAGGTGCACATTGAATACGAGAATGCCTTTATTCAACAATCTTGTCGATTTTTCCACACGTCATTTTTCGACTCGTTTTTCTTAACGTAAAAGTATTATACTATCGGCAATCTAATCGGTGGACCGATCGTTTTATGCATCGTACGTTCCGATCGTAACATTTTGTTTTCATTAACTTTATTGTTATTGTTATTATACAATTGTGTATATTAACGTTAAATTCGTAAACTAGACATGAATTTTGAAACTTTAAATTAAAATACTATATTAATTATGTTAAGTGATATATTCCAGGTAATATTATAACATTAAAAATTAAAATTGAAATAACCAGTACATAAATCGAATATTTTCCCGTGATTGGATTGTATGGTGGTACTTATAATATATAAAAATATGTTTATATGCAGAAAATTCTAAAATGACAGTTATTTATGAAACTTCGATTCGTTTACTGATTACTATGCATAACAATAAAGTATACAATTTTATACAAATAACACTGAATAAAGGTTATGTTGACAGAAGCATTATATTATAGGCATTTAATGACGTCATTAGTATTCCACGCTCAAAACGAATAATTTGCGTAACCCGAAGATAAGGGCGCATTGATACAAATTTATATAAAGAAACAAATATTCCGAGCCGAGAAAACTACTTCCTTCAATCTGGTTTATGAATCGTTATCGAACCATGATATACGTTGTTTCGTTTTACCGAATCAATGGAGATAACTTGTTATGTTACAGTTATCTATAAAAACGTATCAGGTGTTAATAATTATCGGCGTGAGAATTAGAATGATCGTTTCCTTCATTAAGTAATTATACGCCGCACATGATTAGGATAGTTAAGCAAACAATATCGGGTTCGATAACAGCTCCAAGGTGATCGCGGTGGGTGGCGCAGTCTTTTATTGTAAATATTGAAATGGAATCGATTTTGATGAATCATTATAAACTAATACGGAATTTAGAAATAAATAAGTCTGTTGTAAACAAATTGTAAGGCATATTATTATTATTATTATTATTATTATTATTATCATATAATATAATACGTTTTTGATACGTCAATATGATATTTCAATTTTCGTTACATTTCATTGTCATGTTCAATCTCAATTATACTCGAAACATATTTTCCGATTTCGTCCAACAAAATTTCCTTACACGTAAATGGTATCTGGTCTACGCTATGTTGAAGATAATTTTATTGAACCTCGTTTCCAATATACTATATCGGTAATATGATATACCTCTCGATGATGTCATCAAACGGTGATAAAATGCTTTTTATTTTCGTATTGGTTATTGCATAAATAAACTAATTATGTTGTTAAATTTACAACCAGTTTCCCAAATAAGTAACTTATAAATATTTATCACATTTATGTTTATAAACATACATCATTTTGGAATAAAATTATAGTTTCGTAAAAAACCTATTCGTTGGAATCTTGCTAAAGTATCAATCAAAAGTTCTTTTCACGTTTTATTCAGTAGCACCTCTCCGGTCTTTTTAACGTGTTCTTTGCATACACTTTTTTCCCTTTATTAATGGAATTTACATTTCGAAACGATGTTTTTCGTTAAAACAATATTTTCATCGTCAAAAAATATTAGTTACAACACAAAACGTATATCACGTGCGTAAACATTTTCACGCGTCCGTTATTTTCAAAACAAAACCTGCTCCAACGAACGTTGGATGTTGACATTAGAGTCAATGTCATTTCTGTTTTGAAAAATTCGTTGAAAAGCACGACAAAAGATTCTCTAAATTAAAGGTTGCTACTGTAAATACACCATTTTCATTCTTTATACTTGTAATAATAAACATAAATGTAATTCGTCGAGCGATAAAAAGTTCAATCATCAGAAACAATTAAAACTAATTGAAACTATTTTGATGGAGTATCATTATAAAAAGTAATTGAATGAAATAACAGTCACGTGTATTGAATTAAAAAGATGCAACACTGAGATTTAATAACGTGATAAATAGTCCCCGGTAAACATAATATATAAGTTTTGGAAAATAACATCAAAACAACACTGATCAAGCATCAATCACGGAACATTATAAATTGCATATATAACATATTACGAAGATAAATGATTTAATGTTAAAAAAAAGAAGAAGAACGTACGTGCAATATTGAACTAGATTATAGAAATGTTATAAAGCGGAACCAAATTAAAACGAACCATCGAAATCTAACACGAACTAATTATCTGTGGATAAAAGAAATGTAGATAGAACATCATTTCACGCATCGTAAATTGCAATTTCGCAGCAGCCGAATTCGGTTGATGAGAGTAATACGGGCTGTGCCGACGTTTCTCGCATCTCGATAAAGTTTCATGTTAAATAGCCAGCAGTGCGTGCACGCTACGGGCACGCTAAATCGAGTCACCGAAGAGGAAGTGTAATACGGTTTCCGTTACTCGCGTCGCGATTCACAGAGACCAATGTAAATTTGAGCTGAGTCTGTGATGTGTTTCTTGGATCAATCTCATGTCATATGTATAACAATCTCGGCAACCTGAATACTGCTTATAATATACAAAGTATATATAACTTTCAAATTACTATATATATATCTATATGCTCGTATGTGTGTGTATGCATTAGTAGACAATTTTAACTTATTAAAGTATCTCTTCGTATATAATTTTCGGTTGTCCTTAAAATCCTTTTGTTCTGAATTCGCCGTCTTTCGCTAACAAAACTGAATGGTAACATTCAATGGTAAGTATATCCAACTGGTAGAATGTTACAAGTAAAATATATTACGAAAAGTGTGGTTCAAAACTCCTCTATATGCTACAAAATAATTCAAGGTAAGTAATGTTTTCTAATTCTTCAAATATATGAAAGATTCACTTGTATAATATTGTGTTTAAAGCAAAAAAAAAAAAACTTAATGTAATATATTAAAGTATATTAAAATGTTTACCTCAAAAGCAGTCTATTACCTCATTTATACCATTTACATTTCCTTAGACCTATATCATTTATGTTACGCGGCAAATTTATTTTATTTTATTTATCCAATTTGAAAACTTTTTCTTTGCACTCGATTCGAAAAATATCAGTCAATAAAAAGTTGTTTTACTCCCTTGGTGAATAAAATACCGTCATTTTTAATCCGATTAACTAAAAGTATCTCCTCTGGAATATAGAACGGCATCGTGAGATGAATAGTCACATTACCGGATGGCGCAGTCGCGTTTGATACAAAACACTGACATTTTTTGCTCAGAACGCGCGACTGTGCCGTTTCAATTCGAACGTCAAAAGCAAGCATTCTTTCTCGTAAAAGGTATACCAGGACTGAAACTGATATTTTTCTGAAGCAAAGAGAAGAATATGAAAAGAGCAATAACAGTAAAAGACGGTTCGCAGCGACTATGTCAGTGGGTTATGCATGCGAGGTGTTTAACAAATATTACGTCCTGGGTAATACGTATAGAAACTTATGCAAAGCTGTGGTTCAAGTAGTTTAGTTGGAGTGTAGGGGTTGGTTTACGCGCACCTGTCGAGTGTGTAATGTCACCGTGTACGGTGAAACGTATGTGTGCGTCGTTCCAGTAAAACTCCAACTAGGGCGGTTATTGGGTTATTATGCCATCGCGCGACACTCTCTGCTCGATGAGTCTGCACTCGAGAAGACTGTCGGGCTCGAGCATGCAAAAGTGTCGTTACACATATGACGTAAAAATGAGATCGCTGTTAGAGTCGGATTAAATTATAATTATGTCACGTGATACTTAGCACATCCGTTGTAACTTATTTTGTTCGGCTGAGTCTGATTTTAATTTCCTTTTCATGTCGTTTCTGCATGTTCTCATTGCGAATGAAATTTAAACGTTTCTTAAACGTTCTAAACTTGCATCTGAGACTTTAAAAAACGAATTACAGGCGAGCGAAATAAAAATGTTTCGTAAACATCAAATTCGATTCAAATGAGTAGTTGCAATATCGACGTTCAGTTCACGTTCAATTTATGTATAATTCTCATCGTATTCAAGTTTCTTATATTAAAATTGTATGAAATGAGTTCGACTTGTAATTAATATATATAGGTTTTTGTATTCAATCTGCTGGGATACGTCTTCGGTATTCATATCTTTGGTAGTTGCAATGGTGTAATAATAATTCAATTATAGTCGGTTGAAATATGGCTTCTGCATGAACATGGTTTGATCTCGAGGTAACGTGCACGAAGGCGTTTTAGGTATTCAGTATTTTAAAAACAACCGTGTAACTCTAGAATAAAGGTATATTTAAAATCATATTCAGTGTATTATATACTGTAAGGTTATTACTATCAAGTATCACAATTACCCGGAAAAACAATACAAATTGACCGTTGTTTTCCTGATTTAACACATTTTTCGATTTCGCTACGATTATTTATCAGGTGAATATATTTGTCTCTTGCTGTCTCGAGTGATTCTTGTGTCAAGACGAGGATAACAAATCATACGAAAATTTAATTCGAAGTTGAGAAATCATAGTATCTCAACTATGCAGAGGAAAATGATATTGAAAATTTTATCTCTGTATATATAGACATAACCAAGCTACGATATTCTTGAAAATATATAAATAACTATAATGTATAATAGAAGTAGTATATAAGTTTGAATAAATATTATATATATATACAGCAATTTTATCGTTTTTTAATGAAACCTACTTATACCATATATAAATATGTAATGTAATTTTTCAACACAATTTTTTTTGAATGGAAGTTTACTTTTTCATGAAAATAAACTCAAATTGCATAACAGAAGCGCCACTCGTATAATAAATTACGTTAATGATCGAACGCGCGGCCATAATAAACAAATTAAATTTTAATGTTCCTTGCATGATAAATATTATATTTCAGCGAAAAAAACGCGAGCGATATAGAATTAAACCTGATATGTAATTTAATATATGACGAAACGTTACTACGAAACTTTAATAGACGTGAGACACAGAATCCGCATTGAATACGTGCATTTGATGTTCAAAGCCTGTGCGTGGAATTACCCGAATAATCTTTACTTTAGCGTCGGTTCAATGCAGGGACTTTTTTTTCATTTTGGTACAGGCATACACGCGCGTTTTGTATAAAAATTAACAGCAAACGTTGGGAATTTGAAACTCAAAAGACCCGCGTCCCGAAATCGCGGTTTACAGAAATTAATGGATAAATTTCAGATCATCCTAATTCTATATAAATTTGAAGTTGAATTCTAATTATGCGAATTCGCGTTTGATATAACGAACAAAAATTATTGGCTTCACTCGAGAATAATTTGATTAACATCTCGCGTAATTTATTACGCGGATAATGAGTTTCAATTAAGTGAATAATTTCTAAGAATACATATGCAGTATTTTTAGCATAAATTAAGATTAGCGCGGTCTGCGAGGGTTTGATAATGCGCGCGGTAGTAGCTGCATATAAATCGAGCGCGATTTATTGCATAAAATTCGTCAGAATTGAAATTTACCGCATACTGATAATGTGCGGTAATTTTATTAATGAAAGATATTTTTCGGTATAATTTTCAAGTGTTCAATTTCCAGTACAAATATGAACAAATAAACCATTGTTTTATATTTATCCCGAAAATGTCAATCGGTTAATACGGTTAATTTAATCAATTCATCATTATTTTCACCACTTTCAAACTACGTAAATATTGTTAATTCAAAATAACATTCTGTTCTAAATTTTATTTTCTAATACAGAATGTTGACAAATTTGAACAAATGATTCAAAATTGAATAATAATTAAAAAAAATATCATAAAAGTCGTATTTTCGAGTTCATTTTCTAAACTCTTAAAACAATTTTTGTCTCAAGATTTTAGAATTTTAAAAACAGATTAAAAAAGGACACAAAATACAAACTCGTCATACAAACAAAGAAAACAGATTTACTCACCGCGAGTTTGTTTTTTTTGTGTGTTTATGTTTTCTGTTTTTTTTTTAATTATTTTTTAATTAATATTAAAATTTTACGTCCAATGGAGTAGCTCTAATGGTATAGCTCCAATCTCGACCAATTAAAACTCGTACTACCTACATAAACAAATAAACAATTTTGTTCATTGAACAAAATACCTCCCGATCAAACCATTCAGCCAATCGGTTCCAACCGATTCGTGCAAAATACTCGACTCAAAATAATTTCAGTTTGAAAACAAACTGCTAATTCAACGTTGCAATTATAATTAAAACAACATATCTCCGTTAACAAGATCAATATCGTTTATTTAACGCGATCATTCCCGCGCGAAATGTCATTCGAACGAATTAGCTATCGCAAATTTGGTCCAAAAAGCAAAACACAATTTCGTTACTTTTGGCAACTACATTTGAACCACGGCCACGGCTCGTGTTATTTTAAGACATTTTAAGTTCACTTTCGCGCGCGACGCGTTGTCTCCGGAATAGGAAACTCGACGTCGCACGTATATTTACCCGAATTATTTGCGCAATCATTTGCCCGACTTCGTCTAGGCAATTGTACGAGATTGTTTTTTAAACAGCTCGAAGTTGCGTTTGCAATAACAAAACGCGTAATTACAGTTTATGAATACAAAACGAATCGAGTGCCGTATTCCAAGCTCAATTTGTTTTTGACGTTTTGTGCATTTTTCTCAACCGCCCCCCCCCCCCCACCGGTTCACGTGGATTTCACGTTACGAACGTAATTATTTAATCAACGCGAAGCGCAACCGTGACTTTTTGTATAAATCACATTGATTGTCAGTTTGATGTAATTTACCATTTCAGTAATTACAGTTAAACATTGTTAATCGATAATTATATACCCGTGGATAAATCGAGCCCGGCCGGCACAAGAATGGAATGTTGGTATCGTAAAGTTGTGTGGGTGAAATGGTAACTTCATTGGGCGAAGCGCGCGCTTAGAAATAGAAAGGACACGATGTTCATGGGAAATGTCAGTTGTTGAAATTGGCTTGCACATTGTGGTTTATGATTCATTGGTTTTAAACTTCTGCGGGACTCGAAAATCGAGAAAGCTTATCGTGTGCGCGCACACACACGCGAGCGCAAATATTCATAAATAAAACAAAACCGTGGCAAACGTCAAAAACCGTAAAAAGTGCTGCATAAGTGAATTTACATTCTTTAAAAACGCAAACGGTTTTCTTCGGGATCGCAACGTGGTTGTTCGTGTGTGTGTGTGTGTGTGTGTGTGTGTGTGCAAACACACGCGTGCATTTATTTCGGTAAAAAAGCAACCACAAGACATCGACCCATTCCACTTATGCCAAAAATTCGAAACCGAAATTCTGACCGCAGAGTAATTTGAAAGGAACTAATTTTGAAAAAATGATTCTGCACAATATTATATATATACATATATATATATATATATATATATATATATATATCTACATACACGCATAAATACATATGCACAAAAGTGCACGAGTCTATTCGAAATGTTTGTGTTTATGGTGATGAAATTTGTATTTTCGAGAGTCATCGAGGAATTCAATTCATCATCCTCGTCACTCGAATTCCGCTACTCCCTTTGTCCTTGGAATGGCACAGTTTCGTCCGATCCGATTGAAGGATATATGTTTTGTTAAGGGAACGGCGATATTAGAACGAATTTCGACGTACGAAATTTCATTAATTACGGTTTACGGTCGTATTAACGTGACGCGTTAATATATATATGTATATATAAATATATATATATATATATATATATGGACGCACACACACGCGCATACACACAGACAAAGCGCTGTCAAAATGGGATGAACATAGTAGCGGCGGGATAAAACATTTCCCAAATAATCCATATTCATCCGAAAAATCCGAAGCCGAACAATGGCTCGAACAGAAAAGACTTACGGCAAATCATTCTTCAAGAGTCACCCTCCCTTGCTCATTAAAATCTACATAAAAAAGCTTTTCCCTTCCCGCATTGAGAAAGCGCCAAACGACGCTATCCCGAAATCGCACAATACCTCGCGACGTGCCATCGACATTCATTTTTCATTGCTCTCGAATAAGCATACGTCCCACAATATATCAAAGTCCTCGAGAACTAGTAAGACGAATCCACTTGAGGACGCAGCACGAAATGTTATTGTAACAATGGCATAGACATGCGAGCATATAGAATGTCAAAAACCCCCAGACACCGTAAGAACCAACACTCGAGACCACAAAAGTCCCGGCAGCCTGGTTCGTCAAGTCGGATAATAATGTACACACAGGTAGATATATATATATATATATATATATATGGACAATTATAGATATATATCACACATATATATGTATATATATGTACACACGCGGACATTCATATAAATTTAAGTGTATTCGCGAGCGCGCTTCTATATATATATATAAATGAGTGTATATATACGTATATATATATATAATCCCAATGGTCCATTGTAAAGGATCTGAAGAGCATCGAATGAACCTCGAGGCACAATGCCGCGTGCCAATTATATGTTCATGGATTCGTCCCTAAAAATGATCCCGGGGTATTATAGAGCGAGCAAAGACGTCTCGGGGTACCAGGTGTAACTGGTCCCCGGTCAGGGACGGGCCTTTGTCCGGGACCGTGAATGCAACGGTGTCTATGGGATTCCTGTAAACAAGTTAGGAGCCCCGACGACGGCGGTATATCAATTTTGCGTTCCGAATTATTTTCGGACGGCGGGCGCGTCGCGCTCCTCGATTAAATCGTTGCCGAATGGGCCGACCGGGCCGCGCGCCACAATAAGAATCTCGAACGGTCCCGGGCTTATTGGATTATAAACGCAGTCGATGGGGCGCATGAATAGGGGCTATCGAATGCAACGGATCCGCATTCGGTTTGCTTTTCGCTGCGCTGCCGACGGGGACGACTGCAATCAAAGACCGATGCTTTTTCTATGACGCTCGTTGCTCGCGGATTGTTTTGTGATCGGGATGACTAGACGGATCCGGTGTTTTTCTTTTTTTGTCCCATACACGCTCCGCCAGTCGCTGACTTTTTGCCGCGGATTATATGAAAACAGGATAAACAACCGGGTTAAGCAAATTGGGTTGGCGGGATGATTCGGGATTGGTTTTATTATAATTACGGGGGTCGGGTTGGTTGCTGTAGATGAATGATAATACGGGGAGGGGGAGAGGAATTGAATATGGTTTTCGAGAGTCGTGGATGTGATAGTTAATGCGTACACCGAGAAAAATTATATATGAAAATTTACTATTTATAATGCCTTGCATTTTTAAGCGAACAACGGTGGAATTTACTATGTTTGGCAATTTCTAATTAAAAAACGTAAATTTTTTGTTGAAAAGACTAAATTTTATGATTTTCTCATACACGGATAATAATTGAAATTTTACTATAAAATAAAAGAAAATGATGTTGACACAAACTTTCAATTTATCGCGAAAATTATGATAAACCTGTAGCATAAATAAGAAAAAAATGACTATGTTTATGTCACTATTTTATTATAATTTATTAGACAAATTTGAAGTTAGTTTTATCCAGGGTCAGTTTCGTTGTAATATAGTAATATATTACTATGTAATATGTAATATGTAATATAGTAAAATTTGTGATGAAGTATAAGTAATAGTAGAAGAAATTTAGACAAACTGTTGCTGTTTTTTATTATAATATTATAACTTAATGGTGTAGTATTTTTATCAAATATATTCTTTAAAATATAATTCTATATTGTACTACATTAAATACTATGTTTATAGTACATGTAGAATGGAGTACATAATATATGGAATAATATAATAATTTTATTAATATTTAGTAGAATGTCTGCAATGTTGAAATAAAGTAAAATCTTTGTTTTTAAATACTTCATCATACGTGTATAGTTGAACAAATAGTATTTTTTGATAAAAAATAAAATTTGCCAATTGGGATAAACTTGAAGCGCAAGTGTATAAATTATACTCTGAGAGAAAAATGTATCATTATGGCAAAAGAACGTTAATATGGCTGCAACATATCTAACTATTTACAAATACTATGTATATATCAGAAGTAGACGATACGTGAAAATACAAGAAAAATTACTATATAATATAGTAAATTTGGCAATGCACATAATTATATATTCAAGTTTATGTAGACAATTTTAATATATAATGTAGTAATTTTTTTGTCTTTTCACGTATCGTCCACTTTTGATACATTATATAGTAAATTATTAAACTTTTTTTTTCTCAGTGTATGGTAAATTTTTGTTCTACCCGTCAATACTACATCTATGGTTAATCTAATGTTATCTAGTATATATAGTTATGCATCCATAACTATATAAATGATTCTTGTATAATCCTTTCATATTTCAAATACTGTTTAACTATATGATTACATTTTTAATATACGTTTGACGTCGTTATAATAATAAATGTTTGGTACTGTGGATCAATAAATTGAAGTAAGTATTTATTTTCTACTTATTAATTGCATAAAACATAAATCTTGAATTTTAACAAAACTTTTGTCTGCTGCTTTTCTTTCCTACGTTTGTTACATTTCTCGTTATTTTTTGGTTTTTGTACTTTAATAAGTCTAACTTCATTATATTTTAATTTTGTACGAAATTGCTCTTTTTGTAATTATTATATAACAATTCTATTTCCAATATTTCGGTACGTAGACAGGAAATATAATTTTAATAGTAAATACTTTGTTTATACTAGGCGTGGGATGAAGTATTCAAGAATATAAATATTACTATATACTGACAAAAATAATCTAAACATTTTACCAAACTAGATAATAAAAGTAGGAAAAATAGGCAAAAATGTAAATATACACGCATAGAAATATTTTGTAGAGACAAACAAATTTTGTTTAATTCAACAAAAAAGTTCTGCTGTTATGTAACTAAACAAATAGTTTTGTTAGATCAACAAAATATGATTCAAATTCGTTCGTTTTGTCATTTGTTGATGTTTTTGTTTGAATCAACTCACTAATTTTGTAAAAGCATATTAAACGTTTCAGTAAATGTTTAATGTAATAAAGTATACGACTTAAATGCAATTTTACGATTACAGTCGAAACCAGCACCTCGGACTTTCCCGTCCAAAAACCAAAACAAATTTATTTCATTTTCCTAACCCTCGATATTCAATTCAACGTGTCACTTATTTTCACGCCGACGATCAATTTTGAATACTTACCCTAGTAGAAATGTGTCTAGTATCTCGTGAGTTACTAGTGAATTTGTATATAAAATTTCTACACTGACAAAAATAATACATGAAAAATTACTGTTTATAATACTAATTTGGGGCCATATGATCGTCAAAATCGTCAAAACTTACTGTTTTTAACAGAAAAAATTTTGATGATTTGTATCATATGGCCCCAATAGTATAACAAACAGTAATTTTTCATTTTCATATTTTTCTCAGTGTAGTAACTCGCGATATACTTGTAAAATTTCTACTTGGGTATATTATATACACTGAAGAAATAATATAATAATAATATTAATAATAATAACATATTAATCTCGAATCGCAACAGCTCAACGACTCATCTAAAATCATCTACAACAATTCACCCTATCAATCCATTTCGTTTCACTCCCCCCCACCCCCCTCTCATCAAACTCCCAACGCAGGCCGCGAAGAATTTGTTCGCTGCCAAGTGGCGAACGATCGCTCTCATTTCTGCATCTCGCGCCAGCTTCCCTGCACGCAATAAGAAATTACCGCATCGGAAACGTCGCTCTGACCCGAGCCGAGTCGATTAATCCCGTCGCAAATGACGCCCTGCCAAATTAATTCCAAAATATTGCCCGTACCTTATAACAGCGCTCGTCCCGCAACTCGCCCGCGCCGTCACGCCTCGACCAAATTGTCCATTAAGCTGCCGAACCCGGCGATGCCCCGAGATCGCGCTTAATTAACCCGCTCGAAATGCGCTACCGCGTTCCGCGGCCGACTTTCGTTCGAAAAAGTCAAACGCCGCGCGCCGAGCCCGTACAATACGTAATTATAATTCAACCTTATCTCGCATCTATACCCGCTCGCCGCAAAGCCCATTGATTTCATACGCGCACCTGTTCCCGCGGTCTTCGTATTGTAAATTTTGCACCGTTTCGTCGTCCCCGATCGATCGCTTGTTTCAATCCCCCGACATACAATCGCGTGTATGCTTTTCCGTTTGACATTTGCCCACCTTTATGAGCGCGGGCGATCGCGCAATATCCTTCTCCGATTTATCGATCGCTCGGACGAGCGCGCCCTCCCATGTAGAAAAGAACAAACGGCCCAAGCTTGGCCCAACACCGTCGACGATTGCCCAAGCGTTAGGTACCAATCGTCGGAATGAAACGCCGATTAGCCGTGGCCCAATATTAGATGCCGACCGTTGGCACAGCTTGGGCTATGCTTGGCGCACGCTTGACTTTTTTTAAACAATTAATTTAAACAAAATAAAAAAATAATTTATCATATTAATAAATCGTACTATATATTCATATATATACATAATATGCGTATAATATATCATTATAAAGAATCTTTTATGAACGGTCACCCATCCAAGTAATGACTGTCGCCAATCTCGCTTAATTATATAGAACACGGTGAACGGTCGGCTGCCAACGTTGGGCCAGAGATAATTGGTGTTTCATTCCAACGGTTTGCCAAGATTGGCGTCCAAGGTTGTGCCAAACTTAGACCGGTCGTTTTAACTAGCAGACCACAGATTTTTCTGCGCTAGTAGAATTGAAATCAGTTGCATGGCCGAAATTTGGTATGCCTTATTAAGGTTTCCTGAACTGGTCCACTGAAGGACCCTGTTAGAAAACTTTCACAATTTTATCATGCAAGATTTTCCTAATATGGCCCTGATATGGTTTCCTTGATGTGGGTACAAACGGTATGCCTAATCTGGACCAAATCGGTATGCAAGTTGGTTTTCATGCTATTAAAATCAAGCGGTCATGATCAGGAAAACAGGTCGGGACCTGAACAGGTTATATTAGGTACATCTACATTTGCTTATAATAAATTGAGTTGGAAACCATTGCAGGGCCTGGTCAGTTTGTGGTAGATCAGGCGTGTGGTGTCGCAGCAGCGACGTACGCGCATCAAGAGGAGTTAGGCAGCGATTCCGAAGGCCATTACATGGATGGGTGACCGCTCGTTAAAAAATTTAATTTCAAAACATACGTTAGGTTTAGATACGTATATCTAAAAACGCCTACATATACGAATATAAAATATTCGTAATGTTCCCGATGTTTTTTATTTAATAAATAAAATTTATGATTGACTTTCCGGATCGGACCCATATATCATATTCATGCGTTACATCGGTCCTGATTGGGTTTCCTGATAAGTTCCCCATATGAATACAAAACTGCCACATCGGAGCCATATTTCTGCCGGATTGAAATTTCCACTAGGGCGACTTTGATATTTCGTAATCGCGCGCTCGGGACGAAGACCGAAAAAAAAGCAGGAAATAGAAAAAAGGACCGAAGAAAAAAACGGCCGATCCGGATCGTACCGTTTCGCGATTGAATAAAATGTTAAACGATATGTTAATGCCCGGACTCGCTATCGAGCGAAACGCGAACACGTCCGAGCGGGGATTAGTCGTAACTAATTGGATCATATCGGCGGATGAAGGTACGATTTCATAAGCGGGATCTGTAAGGCTCAATCTTTTTAATGCGTGTAAAAGCCCGCGGAGAAGTCCGTCCCGGTCGTGTGTATGCTGGTGTTAACGTCGGCGCGCGTGGTGGTAGGGCGCGAGGGGGGGATGGCCGTGGGATCGCTCGAACGCATTCTTCGGTTCGGTTCCGTACCGCTTGTGATATTGGATATGCGTTAAGAAAAATTGCTAGTTACGATAACGGAGTTATTCGATTTGGAATTGCGTCTCGTTTTGCGCGGGCCCGACCTTTATTAATCGAATCGCGCCGTGCACGCGCTGCGGATTTGAACCGTTTTTTTTTTTAAATCTGTTTTTGCGCGGGCAGAATGTATAATATCGGTGTTGGTCCCGGTTGCGTGGTTAAGACCCTTGGATACGCGGTGTAAGACGGATGTATATAAATACGGCAACGATCCATTTCGGGGTCCTGCACTGTTAAAAAAAGTGTCTTAGATTTTAAGACGGTTTTAAGTCACCAGCTGTCTTAATATACAATCCCAAGCAGAAATGTCTCAAGTAACTCGCGAGTTACTAGAAATTTTATATACAAATTCTCTAGTAACTCACGAGATACTAGACAAATTTCTACTAGGGATATTGTGCATTAGATTAAGTCAATTAAGTCGCGTTATGTCCTAAATAGGATACGATTGTTTTTTATTTTTTAGCAGTGTGCCTCTTTGCGGTGATATGATTACGGAAGTTGTGGTTTTTGACATTTTTGTACAATTTTGACTAAAATTTGGAATTTGCCCTCCCCCCTCCCAAATTGCCCTTCAAAAAGGTAACAAAATTATAGTATGAAATTCTAGACAGAGACCCCGAAATTATTACTCAATATATATTTTTTATGTCTATGGGTATTATTTGCAACCAATTAATATACAATATGTGTTATGTATATATTTATATATGGATACACGGAGAAAACTACTTATACTGTATTAACGCCAATTATACCGTAAATATTTTGCGATTATTATTACATTATTCAAAATGAACATAACAGAAATAGTATGTAATCGTAACATTACGTTTAATATTATTTACGTGATATTTAGTGTAGTTGATCAAACGTAATTTTAATAATCATTATGTAATTTCGTAAAATAGAAGTTATATCGTTACAGACTTGACGATTTCGGATTGGATGGTGTTCATTTTTTTCAACAGTAAATTATATTAACGTACATTTTAATGAAATGACAAAGATGTGACCTAAAATATTTTGAAATACATTTTTCGTTTAATACGTAAATGTGAAATAATTATTTGTATAAATAAATATAGTATTTTGTTATAAATATAATAATATTGTTTCACTGACAAAGCTTATTGGTGGGGAACTGCTATTATCATTCTTCTATATTATAAAAAAATAATTAACGTCAAAGTTGTGATTAGCTTTACATTAAATAATGTTGTCTTATATACAAATTAAACTTCTATAGATTCTATCCCAATTAGGATAAACATAACATCTCCGTGTGTGCAGCTTATTCGAATCGTTTAATATTACACGGTGAAAAATATTTAGTAAATTTTACTATAAAATAAAGCAAAAGTAACTTACACTGTCAAAACTTATTACTATTCTCATCTTGTTTATGTTACATTTTTACTATAATTTGTGAGACAAATTGAAAGTTTTCACAGTATAAGGTACGATTCATTTTATAGTAAACTTTCTAGATTATTTTTCTCCGTGTAAAACTAAAGTTGCACTTGGATCGCGTTCATTTTCATTTTTCATTTTCACTTATACTCCCTGTTTAAAGCCACGTGAAACTTAACTTTAGCTACCGTCAAAGCGCAAGCCATCATTTGACAGTTCAAGCAACTAATTTAATATGAAATAATATAAATTGAATAATAAAAAATAAGCCAGGTTTAATTTAATAAATTTTCATAGCGTTTAATCATTTACTGATAAGATAAAGGCAACAAAAAGTGATCTAATAATTAACGTAGTGTATGTGTGTGTAAAAGAAAACATACACGTTTACTTACGACGTATCGTGTTTATTAGTTATATTGGCGTTAATTTCTCTATAACTACATTCAAGCACGACTAATCTATCCAATAATAGTAGGAAAAATGTTTGGTAAAATGTGTACGCCAATTTTTGCGCGTATCGCTTTCGGTAATTGCAAAGTTGATTTTGAAATGTGTATACCGCGCGCGCAAAAATTGAAACCGAGCGATTCAGCTTCGTGTCCTTTTGCAAGCGTGTTCGCACATTGCTCGGCCGCGCGACCATGCCGATTGGATGAGCTCGTTGCCGATCTCGCGCGTTTGTTTACGCTTCGATCGCAGCGGCAGGTGCGCAAACGCGATATCAACGGCCGCGCCGCGAGCTTTAAAAATAGATTCGAGTGGCCTAAAAATACGGGCGCGTAGTCCGGCCGGTTGCGTAACTCGCCGAGCAATGATTTGTCGCGCGGGTTCGGGTCCCGGCGCTCGCGAAATGGCAGCGCGTCCCGTCCCGGAAAAGCGAGCCGCGCGATTTCGGACAGCGCCGGCTGTCGGCTTTCGCGGAGCGTCGCGCGCGCGCACGCTTTGTTGGCCAGCCGCCTTTTCCGTCGCGTCTTAGGCCGTTGTCCTCTTCTACCGCGCCCCGCCAGCGCCGACTCTTTCTCGGCCGTGTCTTGGCGCGTATACAGGGTGGCCCGTAATTATCGCTCGCTCGCGTTATAGATTTTAGCGCGCGGCTCGCGCCAATTAAGCATTTTGACGCGCGCGGCTTCCTGGTCGCGTCTCGTTTTTTTCACCTTCGAGCGAACTATTCTGCTCGATTTCGCGGCCCCGCGCTCGCTTCAATTATATACCTCGCGGCGATAATACAAGACGAATTCAAATCAATAAGCTTCTCGCGTTTGCTCCGACTTTACGCCGATTTGCAAACTTCGGCAGTTTTGCCACTGCAAACGCGCCGTTCATTTCCCGTTTATAATATTTAATTAACAAATAACTTGTGTTTAGAAAGCCATAAAATAATTTGGCGGATGAGTAACCGGTTTATCGCTGCTTTTATAGTACAATTAGTCTAGTATATGCATATTTCTAGGAACACCAATAACACTCTTATATGACGTGAAATGAGTTAAAATTACTGCAACGATCTAATTAGCCATTGAAACATTTGTAAGCTTAAAGGAAATAAATATTGTTATATAATTCAATTTCCGAAATAACTGAGATTTAAATGTCGGCTTATAATTTTACAGACGAATTCCTTTCGGGCTTCTTAGTTTTAATAATACATTTCAAGTTACCGGTCTATATATAGTTTTAGAATAGACTTTTCATGTTTGAGTGATTTTAGACATTTCTTTGCATTGTTTCAGCTTTAATCGATACAATGTCATCGCGTTGTTTTATTTCATTTTATTTCGTTGGCAGCATCAAACAATTGCAATCAAACCTGATTCCTAATTAAATATTTGCAATCAAATGAAGCTTATCCGGACTTTATTGCAAAAAAATCTGCTCGAAAACATTCATTCTAACGCGAGTTCGTATAATGTTCGGATTATAAGTATACTTAAGTAACAAATTTTTGTTTCCGTCATTATTAAATAGAACAAGCATTCGCACCACCAAGGCTTCAATCAATACCGTTTAATTCAAATCAAGTTTTTGATATATCGTATAATATGCTCGTTGCGTTACAGATGGTGCGCAAATACTTGGTTTTACTTGCTTCGATAAATTATTATGTATCTGCACAGCTCTATAAAATTATAGACATGAAATTCAGTTAAACTTTCGCTTCTAACGCCTAAAACGGCAATAACGACAATTGACGCAACCGAACAATTTTTATGAAATTAATTACAAAAGAAGTTATCGTTGACACGAAATTTGTCACTTTTTATAATGACTGGAAGCAAGTTTCAGTAATGTCATATTCAATTCATAGAATTTCACGTACTTCGCTTGCAAAACTTATTGATTTTATATTCAACAAAGTACCATTAAATCGCATTGAATATAATTATTCATTATGTTTGCTGCTTTTAGACTTGCTTAGAAAATTTCAGTTTCCAATGTTTACGACTTCGGACAACATTCCCAGCGTTATACTGGATGTATACACAAAAGCTTTTTCATCGTTTATTTGTATTACGATATTATTATTATTAAAAAGTATTGATAGTTATAGAAATAATGATAACGAAATATAGTATTGTCAGACTTGGGTCAATTGTGTATTGATTTAAACGTATTTTGAAAAATAAGGTTAAACGTTATTTCAAAATGTTTGAATTTTATTGTGCAAGATATTAATTAGTATAGAAATGCAAATGATTTCATCAGTCAATTGTAAACACAGAACAACGTTGCATATTTAATTGGCTTTAATTATTGTATTGTTTTATACAAATTATTTGTTGGGAAATTGACAAAAATAAACTTGCTTATTTATATATTTCTGCAAACAAATTTAGCTCGCTTTGTAGTTTATAATAACACTATTAAAAATGTATAATTATATAAAATCGCGTTGCTTAAATTAGAACTAGTACAGTTGAAATAATAAATTATTATAAATAATGGAAATTTTATGAGTTTGAGAATAAACCAAAGTAAACTCAAACATTTACCTCCGCGTTTCAAATATGCATTTGATTAAATAATTTAAAACAGCATGGCAATAAAAAAACAGCAACTTACAATGTTTAACAATTTCACTCGTCGACTACTGCTTGATTAAACGTAATAAGACATTTTAGTTCTGCTTGCATAAATTGTCATCAAAGTTTTTTATTTATTCATTTACTCGCATCATTGAATGCATACCGAAAAAAAATATGCCACAGAAATAATGATTAGGATAATCTGTGCAGATGTTTTATGTACACAATAAAATTCATACGCAAGTATTGTTGAATAATAATTTAAAATGCTTAAAAAATCAGATAAATACACGTGTGCAGATATATATATATATGAGTTGGTTATTCGAAGCAAGACTTCAACAAAAATTTCACAAAATAAGTTTCATTACAGTACATCGAACTTAAATTCCTTAAAAACGAATCCGAACATTATTACAACAATATAGGTTTGATAAGACAAGGTTTCGCAATTTTTTAGACGTAATTCCGTTTGCTTTGATTATTTAAAGCAAACTCCACATTTGCTATTTTTAATCCATTGTATACATTACACTAAACATTTTCGTTTAGCATTCGCAATGATAAAAATTATATCTACATCATTTTTGTTCATCAAATGTTTCTATTAAGTTCGAAAAATTGCTTATGTTATGAATCAGCCAATTACAAATGTTTAATATACAAACAGATTAATTCATAACCGACAGTCAGACTCGTTTCAATCAATTATCAATAATTAAAGTTTTGTAATAAAATTTGTACTCGGTATTAACCAATGCCTTACGTTTGTATCCAATTTTATAATCACGCGCTTCCACGCTGACAAAGAAGCGAACGTTAAATTTAGTTAACATTTCGTATTAACGTTTTAATTTAGTTTAGTAATAATCACATTTCCGAGGGTACGCAAACGCAAAGTTTTTATTCATAAAATGTTTATTTTCTGTGGTAAAATTAATTATACAAAAAGAATTCTAATTTTACATTAGATATTAATTTGACACAAATACTGATTCAATACGAATGTTTCAGTTGAGTAATATCTTTTCATAAAAAAACATTCATCATTTTTACTACGCGTGAGATAATAGACCAGGCGATAAAATACAACTTTTAACAATATGGCGTCGCGTTTCAGACATTCTTTTTGAAGGCCACGATATTCACAACAAATGACGCTTTTTTTATTCTTAAATGACTCAAGTCGGTTATTCTATATTTCTGGATATATCGCGTTATACATATTAAACATGTAGTATCCACATATAATTATTCCTTTATTCACCAAGGGATATAATACTCGTTGCAGTATTTTGTTAACGAATGAGAATATAAAGAAGTAATTCTGTGGAACAGTTGGCATTATGTACTGAAAACACGCAACATTAGTTCGAGTAAAATCATTTTAAAATTAATTTCCCGTATTTGTTCGGCGCTGGTCAGTGAATATATATATATTAAATTTACAAAATTGTGATAATTACAAAAACATATGATTGTACACAGTCAATGAAATCTGAATGCTCCTTGACTTGATTTTTAATTCGTTAAAAATAACCAATCTATGTGCAAATTGCATCATTTTGTTCATTGAATAAAACACCGCGCAATGATTTTAATGTTTTCTTTCTGTCCAATTGTTCGTACAACACAACTGGGTAGATCAAAACTCGAAAACAATTTCTAATTCAACGCTTTATTTCAAATGTTAACTACTCTTAACTTAAGGTAGCGAGCTGCATTATATACATATAAAATAAATAATAATAATATTTTTCACACAAAGTTCAAGCAACAAATGTTGATAAAATTACACCACGTTAAAACATATATATAAAAAAAAGTTCACGCCGGCTTGTTTAACTGTTGACTGAAAAGTACAAAATTTTGTTTCTGTGTATACTATTAGTTGATTTGGAACTTGACGTACACAAATTGATATCAACAAATGATTCAATTGCGACTATTATTTAGTTTTATGGATTTACAGGGTACGTTCATTATTCCACAGTTTAATGCATGTGCACCAAAATAACATTTCAAAGCGGCTATTTTAAATGCTGAAAAATAGACGTTCATACCGATGCTCTCTCTAAACACGTTAATGGACTAAGAACAGTGGAATTAAAGATGTCGAGATATGGAAAAAAAGAGCATCAGTTTTGAAGGGCACAAAGAAAAGTTAAAAACAAAAACAAAAACCCTGGCAATGAAAATGAATTTACTTTGTTTACAAAGCAAAGCTTTTGGTTAACGTTTCGAGGAATAATTTGTTGTTTACGAAAATATAAATGTTTGGCTTGGGTTTTGAACTCGCGCTGGTGTTTATTTCAATTCGAACTCGTTTACACGTTTATTGACCGTTGTCGCGCGGACGACGTGACAAAGGCCCGGCACGAAATCTTCCAACGCGAGTATTTGTTTCAGAGGAAAACCAAACGAAGAATGACCGCGCTTTTACCTCCACTGTCATCTCGCGACGGTACTTTTGAAATAAAAACCATAAAAAGTATCATAAAAGAGAGCGCGCTGCTCGAGAAACCGACGACTCGTATTTTTCCTATGCTTGACAAAAAAAAGTTGTATTGCCTTGGTGTCGGATTTAGTTCGAAAACATTATGATGGGGGCAGCACTTTTTCTGCATGAAAATTCATATAAAGGAAAAGGTGAAGTAAGACTAATTGTAGGGTACGCGTCATCTCTGCCATCCTTCGTATCGGTGCGAGGGTTCGCACGGGCGCGTTTGTGTGACATGCAGATATGTATGCACACACACGTACACACATATATCGTACAAACACACACAAACGCACGCGTGCGCGCGCGCATACAAAAGTACCAAACAGATCGCGGCGTCCTACAGAGACATTCAAGTTCGCTATTAAGCAAATAAATACCTTGTCAGTTTTTAACGGACCTTTTAAAAATAGTTGCTTTTAAAAGGCCGCAATTTGATCGCAAATATTATATTTAGGTTTCGCAGCGAATCATTCAATGTTTCAGACCGCTCTCGGTATCGGCCGAGCCATTGCGAAATAATTGGCAGCGCGCACGGGGTATTTAAGAAGTCGTTCGTTAAAAGAGAAATGATTAATATTTCCTAGAAATTGCAAGAACAATTACTTAGCGAATTATAAACGCAGATAAGACGCGAAAAAGTCGCATATCTCGGTGATGCGCTTATTTGAAAAACGCAGCTGCTCGGTGCATTTTAATTATATGTACAGCGATTAATAATTGTTTGTTATTTTTATGTAACTGATCGACGTTGTTTTTGATTCACTGACCTACATGTTACCGAAAGACAATTAAACGATAACTCCGCGCGTATCCGTTGTAAAATGTTTATCGCTCGGAATGATATTTTTGATTGTGTCGAGTTATGTAAATGGACTCGCAGTTTGAATGCGATAACGTTATGCAATGCGTTAATTTGGACGGCCGAATCGAGCGCGGTTAAAATCCGGCCCGCCGCGCGACAATAACGCGGATCGCCGGATTACGCGAAAAAAGCGAACGCCGTAACAGCCGAAATGAAACGCAACCATCGCAACGTCGGGGCAAAATAAATTCCCCTCCCTAATCCGCTTGGCCTATCCGAAAATCGCCACTATCCCACAAAACGTGATGCGAAAATAAAATCAATAACGCATCACATTGTCGGGATACACATTGCGAGCGAATAATCGGAGGGAACGCGGCGCGGTGCGGCGCGGCGCGCTTTATGAGTTCTGGAGGGAATTAAAGTCGGCAACAAAGTAATCGAAACAAAACGCGAAGGAAGGCAAAAAACTGGGGGAGTGCGCACGAGATGGATGGACAGATAGACGACGGCGCGCGGCAAAAAGAGGGGACGAGCGTAGGACCGCGCGCGTGTGCGCGCCGCACACAACACACGCACAAAGACGCCGAACAAGACGGCGCGAGAGAGAGGGGGTGGGACGCGCCGCGATTCTCTGCGAGCGTCGCGCGCTCCGTTGACACGTTCCCTCGCACGGAAAGCAATTCGCATTCCCCGATACACAAAGCGTTCGATGCCGCGACCAACAGACGAATCGAGCAATTGGCAGTGCCAAGGAGGGACCGAAATTACGGCGCAAAGAGGACCAATCAGATTTTACCTTATAAAGCAGCATTCGGCTGCAGGATACTCGATTAACCAATAGCGTCCTGTGCTTCTCGGCCCGCAGCGTGCATTCGCGTATGAACCCAACCAAAGCACACACCGTGCGTGCGCGATTACGCCACGACCGCATTGTGTGTAAAACGTTTAGGGTTGTCTCTCGGAAAGTCATTGTCAATACTGCACACGCACGCACACACACATACACCCCAGCCACCCATCGCCATATTATACGTGCGATTTGACGGGCGATTTTGCGCTATGTCGCGGCGAACGCACCCCCAAATTTTTGACAGTCCGAGCGACCGATCGACACTTTACGTTTACATAATCCGGGATAGCGCGAGCGCTGTCATCTCGCTCTTTCGAAAGTCGCGTATCGTGCGTGGCTTCCGAGATCGCGATCGGCGCCGCGAAAAGACTCGCGAATCGATAGAAATACTCGCGCCGAAAGCGTCTGATCGCCGCGGAGACGCCGCCAATCGGCGAAATTGTCGGCCATTCGTGGCGGCGGCGGCGCGGCGGTTACCAAATATATATATATATATATATATATATATATATATATATATGTGTATATATCTATAAGATGTATTGCTGTATATATGCCAATACGTATGCCAAGCAAAACGCATACGGACGTCCAGAGTAAAAAATGCAAAAAAAACCAAAACGGCAATTGGCAACGCAACTCGCTCGGCTTCGCTGTCCGCTTTCGAATCTGACGTTTCGGGCAAAACGCTCGTCTAGGTTACGGCGAGAGCGAGAGCACGAGCATGCGACGGCCCGAACGCAGAAAACTCGGACACGGTCAAGAGGCGAAGGCGCGCGTTCTGACTGACTTACGGTCAGGCGAGCGTTGCTCCCTCGGGCTCGGCATTTTGGACAATCGTTCTCGGCGCTTCCGTTTAATCGTTATCTTGGTGTCCATTTTGTTTGGTTAATTAATAAAAATGCGGCGGTGCTGCCGCGGGTTACGTTGACACAACATGACCGTTCGCCGAGGCTCGGGGCAGGGTCGAAGCCCACGATTATCGATCAGTCGAGCGAATCCGCGGATCCAGCCGAGCACGGCGACGGTAAACACTTAGCAAACGTACGCCAGACACGGCTTAACTACTCACACTGTTTCGATAAACTGCACTCACACATGTCACTTGACGCGAGCGCACCGTCCGACTGACGAGCAGGCCGACGACTGCTGTTACGTAGAAAGTACGCAGGCCTTCGGCGTGTCGTCGCTCGCAGCGTCCATCTTATCGACGCCGAATTGCGCTCGCTGTTTGCGTTACTTGGTTCGCGCCGGCACCAAAAGACGTTTCTTCAATACATTTGTTCCTTTCGATCGGTCGCTTCCATTAGCCGTGTATGCGTCCGTACAACGGAAGTGACGACATCAGCGTAGCGGACTTGCACGGGCAACTGGCCCGGGATTCAAAATGGCAACACTGCGACGGTGCTGGTAGAATTTCGGTGATACCTGTTGGGGCCTCCAGATGGCTCCTGACGTCAGCAATGCCTGCGCTGCGACCACTCCAGGTTATCGCCAAGAGATGATTGTTCCGATGCTTCTTAGCTCCGCTTAAATTCATGTCCCGTTGTTTCTTGCCACGGTCTCGAACCTCAAACAAACATTCCTTTTTTCCCCATTTTCTCTCC